>JAAEAF010009669.1:0-12256 GCA_011037195.1 Triatoma infestans
TTAGCCTTTTATATCTTAAGTTGCAATCAATTCGTTTCAGTCTGGTATGAGAGTTCCATGTTAGTCGTTTGTCAAGAAATAATCCAAGATATCGTACTTGATTCGCAATGGGAAGGATAATATTGTTAAAGTAAAGAGGAGGAAGAGTTTTTGTGTTTAAGGTGAATACCATGAGTTTGGATTTAAGTTCGTTTGCTTTGATCCTCCACTGCCGGAGCCAAGGTTCAAGAATATGAAGATGAGATTGTAGGGCACGAGTTGCCATGACGGGATCCACATGAGGAGAAAGAATTGCAATATCGTCGGCAGATGTAAAAGTAATTGTATCTGGATGAGCTGGTAAGTCAGCTGTAAAGACAGTATATAGTAGAGGTGAAAGAATGCTACCTCGAGGAACACCTGCTAGAACTGGATAAATAACAGATGATGATGAATCAAAAAATACTAAATTAATAAATACTATTCCGCTTGCATTATGATATATATAACAAGATAAAATACGTAAATATATTACACATTATTTTTAATTTTTATTTAGTTAGAATTTGATGATACCTTATTGAAGAATTATTGTTATTATTAATTAATTTTTACGCGATAGCTTGCTCTATTTTCTGACATTCTTCCACCTGACAAACACTTGAGTTTCCGGGTTGAGAGACAGCGTCAATGATTTACTAAAAACTGACGCCCATGTTGCAATGAGCCTCTTCAGGGACGGTTTTTAGCATACCACTAGACGCGGTCTCAGCCCGGAAACTCAAGTGTTTCTCATGAAAATGGCCCATGGAAATCTAATTCTTATTGCTCCCTTCGTCGAAACGTATAATATAATGGACTATTATGTCAACAATGTTAAGGACAATAGAGTGTATATTAAAAAAATATAAATTTGAAAAGAATGAACCTACAAAATTATGGTAAGAGTAAGGCTATAAAAAATTATTCTTAATCTTTTCGTTATTTTCCTCCTGTTAAGAGGAATATTCGAAAATAATGATTTTTAGATAGTTGAGCATAATTTGTGACGTATTATTTTTCAGTATTATTGGTGGCTCTACTGGCCTACAAATAATCACTCCTCTACCTGGTGTTTATAGGTTGGTAATTATCCCCTCACCGCCACTTCTATATTTTACGTTAGGACAAATATTTTAAATTTGATTTTTTAAAAAACTCGATTAAGAGGAGGAGTAAGAAAAAATCGTGTGAGTGTTTCACACACGATTTTTTCTTTTTATTTTTAATTGAAAGGCGTCTGTTTATAGGGAAGAGAACAGCTAAGTGGTTAGCATACTGGATTCCCACCGTAGGTCCCGAGTTCGAGTCGAGCTTTACTGCCCTTAGAGTTTTTTCTTCTTAGGAGACTCTATAGCTGTCCGGTGATGGACAGTGTTGTCTGTAACGAGAGAACACTGTCCGGAGGATGGCAGTGCACTAAGAAAGCTCCGGGTACCAATGACCACAGATGTTGACGTGCCTTAAATTAAAAACAAAAAAACAAAAAATAGGCATCTACATTTTTTTATTAAATTATCATTTTAAAAAAGATTCGATAATAAAATTTTAAATAAAGTAATTGATAGCTTTCTTTAAAACTACGATTCAATTGCTTTATTGATTTTTACATATATGTACTTAAATAGTAATAATTTCTTGGTAAAAATGTGGAAGACGAATCAATTACAAAGAAAGGACGTAAAACTGTTGTCCTGCAAGAAGTTGTATGTTATGTGTGTATGTGTTTGTGTGTTAGCGTATAGAAAGAGCCCTGGTGGGTGGTAACGTTGGGTCAGTGCTAAAGGCCTAACACATGTCAAACTAGGCAGTATCACTTGGTCTGTTATAATCAGCAGGGGTCCTGCTGTTGGACCCCTGCCTAGAAAGAGTGGTCCTCCGTCAAGCCATACACATCTCTCGGTGGGAATTATTTAGAGCTGGAGACTCCATAAACAAACAGAAGTTGATTTACTGTTTGACTCAGGACAGTGCTTCATTAGCACATACCCTACCATTGTTGGCCATACTAAAAATCCACTCTAGTTTGTTTACAAAACTAGTGCACGTTTCTAACATTACTAGGTATCTACATTCCAAGTAACACATATTTTTGATAGGCATAATTTGAAAAAAATTTTTGTTCGAATGTATTAATTTAAATATTGAAAAGTTAAAAAAAATCTTTATATAAACGAATATTATTCCACACTATTTTATTAAACCAACCAATAGATTAATATGCAAGGTTTAAAAATTTAAAGTGGCCGAAATCCACTTGTTTCGGCCTGTTTTCAGAGCATCTCTTCCGATCTACCAAGTGACTCTAGGTATAAATTGTAGCACCTGTCATGGCATGTGACAATGGCTCATTCTCTTTCTCAATGTGGTTTAATAATTCTCGCTTATATTTTATTTATTACTTTCCTCCTAGTAAGAGCAAAGTTTGCGATCGTGTCAAATCTTGGAAATTGAGTTTTCACCGGAAATACACGTTTTGAGTTTTCCTGAGTAAGAATAAAAGTTATTTGCGCATATATATATATATATATATATATATACTATATAATGTGATCGTGATAGGGGTGCACGATAATATCAAAAATGAAAATTCTCAGATAGACGGGGGATCTTCCGTCTAGGTTCTACCACCGCATCCGACACGAAGGTTTTCGGCAAAATCCATCTACCGGAAGTGTGACTTTGCTGATTAGTTTCATTAGTTTTCTTCAGTTTTACACAATTTTATCGAAAATAGAATCAAACTATTTTCTTTAAGCGTATGAAATGTGGTTAGTATGATGATGTGTTGTTGTATGTTTGTAAGTATTGTAGCACGAGCGGTTTAGTGTGTTGTATGTTTTAAAGAGAGAGAAGTATTAGAAATAAGCAAGAGATCACCACTGTTTTTGAAATAAATATAGGTTGTCCCAAGGTATATGGATAACGAATTTTTATCGTAAACTAAGATAACTAGAAAAAAAAAAACTAAAAAAATAGGTGTCCCCGTAGTTTTTTTGTTAGAAATCCAAATTTAATTTGCAAAATTTTTTTTTGGTCCTTCCAGAAGCAAGATACAGGCACCAACTTCTAATTTTTCAAATGGGGAGATGTGGTTTTTATTTAAGAAATAGTTTCCCCTATGAAAGTTATGAATGAAAACATGATTCTTATAAGAAATTTCAAAATGATATTATAATGGTTTTTTGATTGAATGAGGAGAAAAGTACTATTTTATTATAAATTTTACTCCTCATTAATTACAGATCTTGCTCGAACTGGCCCCCACCATTAGAGATGCATACACATGCTTTTTCCTGCCAATTGTACCTTACGACCAAAGAAATACATCTCTAATGTGGAGGCCAGTTCGAGCAAGATCTGTAATTAATGAGGAGTAAAATTTATAATAAAATAGTACTTTGCTTCTTATTCATTTAAAAAACCGTTATAATATCATTGTGAAATTTCTTATAAGAATCATGTTTTCATTCATAACTTGTAGAATATCGCTCAAAGAAAAAAAACCGTTCAAGTAAATTTTTCTTACAAAAAATAGAGGAATCTATTTCTTAAATAAAAACCACACCTCCCCATTTGAAAAAATGAAGTTGATGCCTGTATCTCGCTTCTCGAAGCACCAAAACAAATTTGCAAATTAAATTTGGATTTCTAACAAAAAAACTACGGGGACACGTATTTTTTAGTTTTTTTTTCTAGCTATCTTAGTTTCCGATAAAAAGTCGTTATTCATAAACCTTGGGACACCCTGTATATATATATATATATCCAAGGCATAGACAGAGCATCAAACCTAGTACCGCTAGATATTATAGCTAGCCAAATGCACGTCCTCTAACCATTGAGCTATATCAGCGTCTTAAATATAGACATTAAATATATTAATGTACGAGGGGAATGAAATGAAAATGAAAATTCTTTACGAATAATTTATTTAATTACCAAAAACATATTTTCAATTTATAGACTGAAAATTTTCAGTTTATATTCAGGATAAACTTCTGGCATGGTGTGGAGGGCTTCTTGACTACCTGCTTAAAAACTAGGTTTCTGAACCTGCTCTACATAGCATCAGTCACTTCATCGTTATTGTAAGACATGTTTCCTATTGAAGAAGACTTGTAAAAGCAACCGTGTGTGTGTGTGTGTGGAAGTACATTTTCTTGAAGAAACTAATAGAATTTTGGATTTCCTCCAACTCGGGTGAATTTCTCGTTTTGTAATTCCATTCCAAAGAGCTGAATAATAATGAATGTATAAAAGAAAAGCAGGAGGGGAATTGGTTTACAAGCGATAAGGAAATCAAGTTAAATGAAATCTTGATTTGCAAAACACATTATTCATAATCTTTCCAGGTGGATTATTAGTTCTCGTAGCATGTTTACAGGCATTCTCGCTCTTTTGGATTCAGGGGTAAAGTAAAGGACCTTGCAGATTAAAAAAGACTTCAACAAGTTATCACCTTCACGTCAGAAGACAATATTTCTTAATAAAAATAGTTTGTACAGAAATTTTTTTTTATTAATCCGACTTCTTTTTAGTTTAATTAAGTGGAAACATTTTTTTCTTCTCTGTTTATAAATTCTTATTTCAATTAAATAATTATATTATCATATTGTGATTAATTACTACAAATGTAGCAATTAGTAGTTGGATTATCTCTGTCAGTAAAAAGGAAATATTTAGAAAACTACCTGGAATAGGAGATCTCCATTCTTCGGTTCTGGAAGATAGTGAAGTTGATAAACTATGTTCTAACACACAGTGGGTGATTTCCAGAATGAATCGTAAAAGCCATGGGGGCTACTGTGTATATCTGTAACATCTAGTAAAGTTTATTGTAACAAGCACAGGTCAAACACAGCATGTTAACATGTTTGTTACTACAAGTTCTCACCACACCTCAACTATTGTAAAATTTACATTTTCCAGGAAATTAATGCTGTTATTATTGTTTGTTTATTGTGTTTTGGGAAATTGGAAAATTCCCAATAATAATTGTAATTGATTCAATTATTGAATAATCGAAATTGCGATTTTACTGGATTAGATTATTCAATTTTTGTAGATTTTCTTCATAAAAATGCCGGACGGTTTTAAACACTAATAGGAATTATTAAGTGTGGAGAAAATTTACCATTTCGCAGTAAGAGGAAGTTGTGTGAGTGTTTCACGCCAAATTTTTCTTTTTTTCACTCCAAACATGCTTAATTCTCAATAATTCTTTTGAATTATCTTGCCAATAATTGCTCAGATATTGTGGAGCCTTAAAAAATGTATATTTTCTACTAGATAATTAGATAAATTATTAGAACATTAAGGAATGTTATAAAGGTTATTTTTTGTTGTTTCTTTATTGCTACACCAGCGTATGCACGCTATAAGTATCACTGGTGGCACTGCACTTTACGTAAACATGCACGCACTCGCGAACACGCATTCTCCGAGGAGAGAAGCTATCCAGCGGTAGCACTCCCTATAAGCTGAGCTAAATGCTCTCATCGCTTGAAGAAAGGAAATCACGAGGCCACTGACGTTTTAAACGCCTGGGAGGGTTATCGGGAATAGTGCGGGAGGACAGGTGGCGGACTAAAGGTAAGGTTATTTTAGGGAAGGGATTAGCTCAGTGGTTAGCGCACTGGACTTCCACGCGACGGGTTCAAGCCCAGCTGTGCTGCTCTTAGATTCTTTCTTCTTAAGAGCCTCTACAGCTCACTATACAGTGATGGACAGTGTTGTCTATAACGAGAGAACACTGTCCAGAGGCCGGCAGTGCACTGAGAAGTCTCCAATGACCATAGATGTTTGATGCGCCTTAAGAAAACGTTATTTAAAGCAATTTATTAAAAGCAACAGCAACCAAATGAAATAGAGAGTTTATGCTAATTAGGTGTTTATGGGTAATATTGTAAAACACTTTGTGGTATTTAAACTATTCAAAGGAGCCTTTATTGTAACTGTATTTCTGACATTTGCCACCAGGTTGAACTCTTAGTAGCTTCTGTGATGGATGCAAGAAATATAAAACTATATTTAATTTGAAAAAAAATCAAAATTAAGAACATTGACATTCCCTTGCAAAAGGACAAGCCAGGTAGAAGAAGTCCAGTTACTGGGAGTGTTCATGTATCTTGATAGCATTGTCCTACCCCCTTCTTCTCTCAGGGAGGAATTGAACGAACAATTAGAAGACATTCCTTCAAATATAGTTTGTTGTAGACACCGAAGCAGAACACTTGTTTTTCACTCTCTTAGCCTCGGTGCATATTAATAAGTTTATAATTTCTTGCAAATAACTTGTAGTTATCATTTCAATAGAATATATTTATTGTTAACAGTGGTGACTACCTTCTTATTTCTGATACTTCACTCTCTTAAACATATATACTTACAACCCCTTTTACAAAACCGCTCGTGCTACTACTACAAACATACAACATATCACAAAAACATTTCACTCCCTTATTTTTATTCACGACGCTGGTCCAAACTTTTGGGGCCTTCGAGAAAGTCAAATTCCCACCGTTTATAACTGCTCTATTCTAGGATAGAACAACTAAAATACCTCATTATTAATTTCTATAAAATATATGTATAATTCAAAAGGTTATTGAACACTAAGTGTAAAACAACTTATTATTAAGTGTTGAACCCGGTTAGAGAGTTCCTCATCTCTCTAACATTTTACATACTATTTGCGCTTATTAACTTCTTTTCATTCCTTTCGTTATTTTTATTTTATTTTAATTTGTGTTTTGTTTTGTTTTTTTTTTTAAATCAAGTTTTATATTATGAACACAATTTTTAATAAATATGATGGCTGATTATTTTAACATTTTTACAATTCTCCTCACGTGGTCAACATCATCATCATCCATGTATATGATACATAGAGAGTACTCTTTAATCCTCTTTCTCACATACTATCGCAAAACACGTATGGAGATGCAATGAATTAACTTGGATATGTGCAACTCATGAACAGATATATATATATATATATATTCCGTAACAGGCATGAATTATGGCCAAAGATAAGCCAAGTGACGTGCTCGCCTCTACAATATACATTCTTCTAACTGCAAGGTGGAGGAGACTGTCTTGAGACAGTAGTCTCAGATTAAATTATACATATCACTGATAACATTTTACATGATTTCCATCCTCCTACATGTTATTTTTTTCATTTTCTTATTAAACTTTTTTAATTTATAATTATAAACCTTTTTTTAATTTATTTAATTACTTAATCCAGTTTGTATTTATATTAAAGAGTGTATGGTTTATTATCTTGTACTTGGACAATGTCTTGGAAAAATAATAATAATAATAATAATAAAATTGAATGATTCATTTAATTTAATGTTTTTGTTTAAATCGGATTTTTATTACTATTTGTAAATCATCATTATCTCCATCTTTGGCTGTTTATGATTGAAATTTTCTTTTTAAATCAATGAAGGTAAAACAAAAAAGACCATACTGTTTCTTTGGAGGAAATTTCTAACTGACAGACAACTAATTATCCATTCAAATAATTACACCATTTAAGTAAGACACTTCTCCCAAGATTGCATTCATGAATTTATCAATATTATTTGGCATAAACGGATCATGACTTGATTGCCACCATTTCTAATCAGGAAGTCCATACTGTCATACCTTCAATAGATCAATTGCCATATCCTTTTCCAAAACATATAATTTCATTTGTCAACATGGATTTCCTTCCATGTCCATAATGTGCTGGTCTATTTTTCTGCAATGATATGTTTGTATTGAATGCTAACTCTTCCCAACCAATACTTCAAAAGCGTTCCTTATCAAGCTTAATGAGGATACGATATTCTCTTCCGTCTGAAAGTATGAGTGAAATATTGTTTAAATTTTAATCTTTAAATATTGTTGATTTATACGGAGTATATCTATTTCAGAACAATTACAAATGAAAAAATAAAAGCCTTATTAAATTTGGGTTAAGTTGAAAGAGACTTGATTGAAGCGATATAATCGGCGAGCTTCGATGAATCTGTTCTGTTAATTTATTTATTTATTTATCCTGTACAACAATAACAGCCACTTAGACCATAAAAATTGTAGTCAATACAAGGGAAAAAAGTATATATTCACAAGAGAATAAAAATAAAAATAAAAATTACCACACGATTATACATAAATACAAATAAATCAAGTGCACACAAACACTGTGAGATGCAAAGATTTTTAATATAACTTTTATTTATATAAATTAAATCCTTTTCAGATGGAATTAAGTTATTCCAGCTTCTGCAGCAACGAGTGATTAGATCTCTATTGGTTGAATGTTTAGATGTTGAGATTGGTAGTGCAAATGTCGGAGTCTGTCTCATTCTAACGGGAGGCACATAAAAACGAAGGCTTGCTAATAATTCGGGGCAGTCTATATCTCCATTATTAAACAGTTTGAATATGAATACGAGATCTTTCCCGCATCTTCTCTTTTCCACTGATTCTAAAAGGATTTCTTCTGAGAGCCTTTCATTTCTCCTCAGGAAGTAGACAAACTTATTTTGAATCCTTTCGATTCTCTTGATGCCCTCAGCAGTATATGGAGACCACATAATAGACGCATATTCGAGCTTCGTACGGACTAGCGCGTTGTACAAAACCAATAGAACCTTCGCATCAACAATTTCCCTACAATGCCTCCAGAAGAATAGAGATATGTTGTGTGAAAACATGTGGAAGGGAAATCGATATTTTTTCTTTCTTTTTTTTTAATTTAAGGATCTTCTGGAGACAAGAATGTTAATCATTGCATCTGCCAATGTGCAAAGAACATATAACCCCACCGCCATTGTATTCTTGTTAAGGCAATTTTCTGTTCAAATTGTAAGCTTTTACAATTTTAGAAATGGAATATTGAAGTAAGGATAAGTCGTGTCAGTGATTCGCATTTCATTTTATTATTTAGTGTTATAATATCATAAGAGAAAGATACATATACCTACTCGTTCTATTATTCGGGTTGAAGAGAGCGTTCAGTTAAGATATTACTATAAGTAAGGGGCGAAGGAATGTAGTAAACAGTTGCTAAATTGAGTGCGATCAATTTCTATCACCTTAGCTTACATTTAGATAGAACTATTTATAATAAAACAAATTTTAAAAAAATTATGAATAAAAATCCTTTTATCCAATATATTGTAACATTTTTATAAAAAAAAAAAATCACTGATAAACCATAATATTGTGTAAAATGTAACACTTATTATTAATTACCATATATGAGTAACAAAATGATAAGAGTATTGTGGTCATATGTAATTTATTATTACATAATGTACAATGTTCCACATGTCTAAGATTTCATCTAAACCTTCTTGTGTTCATTAATTTAACTTCAAAATGAATAATTCCCAAGGCTTCCTAAAGGAATAGTATAAGATATAGCAGCGGCACTGTGTACTAGGTCTCCCTCGGCCCTTGTAGACGTGTGTTTTATGTATATACATGCATACTTATGTCTGTATATACTACTTATATATATGCATGTTGGAGTTGGCAACTTCTTCCATTTTATAATATAAATATATATATATTTTTCTTATTTAAATATTAAACAAAACTGATATTTATATATTTAGTTAGGTTTATTCATGGTATTTATTATACATTTGGAAGCGTCATATTTCCGGCCAGAAGTCTTTCTTTAACCTGATCGGAAACTCTTCTCTGTATTACATAAAATATTAACATTAATCCAGATTAATATTAATATTTTAATTAATTAAATTAAATAATCTCTTAATGTAAAAAGATTCTACAGAATCATCAGAACTGATCATTTATGTTTCTGCGGCCATTTTCATGAAAAACATTTGAGTTTCCGTGTTAACCAACTTGAGTTTGCTAAAAACCAACTAGCTTTCAAGATGTAATGACCATGAAGAGGATCATTGTAATATGAGTGAAATGTCGGTTTCCAGCAAACCACTGAAACACAAGTATTTTTCATCATCAGAATTGTTGATTGTGTATTTTTTAAAATTGTGGAGAAAAGTTAAAGAATATATAGTCCTTAAATAATGTGAATGGTCATATTTATTTTCCCAATGTTTCGATAGATTATTATTTGGGATATTGCACTGTGACCTACGAGAGTTATTGTGACTCCCGAAACCTATTTGTGTACTGTGCATTACCGGGCATTGAGTTGTAAGTGACTTCTAGGAAGAGAAAATCTAAGGGCAATGATTTGATAAGTGTATTCTTCAGCTTGATAAACGGTCCTATGCTACCACTACCTGGTCGTCGGCGAATAACAGGTTGTTTATGTAGCTTTGTCCCATCTTGATGCCCATTTGCTTGCACTTTTTATTCTATCGTGATAAGGCTGCTTACAAGAATATTTTGAAAAGCATGGGGGGACATACAACATCCTTGTAGGAGGCCTTTGCTGGTCCCAAATTCGGTTAACAGATGTCTGCCTCTATTTATTCTGCATCTGTTATTTCTGTAAATCCATTTTATGAGATCCTTGATCAGCCTATCGATACGGGCCATAGCTAATGCCTTCCACAGAAGCGTCCTTGGTACACTGTCGTCCCTTTTCTCCAAATCGATAAATACGAGGCTTGTTTCCTTAGATTTACTTTCCCCTTTTGCCAGCAATTGACGAATCGTATATATATGATCTACACAGGATCTCTTCGCAGTAAAACCACATTGCTCTCCATCAGGTGTCCAATGCTTCTCTAATTCATTCCGAATCAGTCTTACAAGAATTTTCATTATAGGATTCATGACACCGGTAATTAGAGCATATGCTAGTAGTATATGTTTGCCGGTTCCAGGACAGATTTTTGCTCCCTCACCTACCCCCCTCGCCTTCTACCTTCCAACCTTCCCTGTCCATGATCCACCACCCCCCTCACCGCCCTAGTTACCCCTCTCCAACCACATAACCCCCCTCCCCTCCCCCAACCTATTCCCAACTTTTCCCCCACCCCCTCCCCCTCCCCTTTTCCTGTAGCGAAGAAATATTAAAAATTAATTTTTTTTTTGCTGAGGTCAGCAAAAACGATCTCACAACCTTCGTCATCCAAGTCCATCACTTACACCACTCAGCTATAGTGGTAACTTGGCAATAGTAGTTTTCTTTATATCCTTATACCTCACCCCCACATACTTCTCCCTCATCTCTCTCATATCCTTTCTCTCTCTCTCTCTCTCTATAGATATATAAAATATATACACAGAGACTTAAAGAGAGGCTCTGCCCCACGTACCCCAGGCCAGGGTTCATTAACCTGTATTTTTCCATTCGTACAAAAGTTTATTAACCTCTATGTATACAAAATGTTTGCAATATAATATATTTACTTATTTTTTTTTTTTTAGACGGATACTTATGTAAGTTTTTTGGTAAACAATAAACTAAAACTTAATCTATGGTTCCTTCTTATCTACTTTTATCGATCAAGTATATTGACATTTAATACAGTATATTGATTTATGAGTCACTTACCTGTGTAAGGTTTTGGGTAAGCAATTTACAAGTTAATCTCCATTTTCCTTTCTTTTTTTTTATCGATCATTATATATTTATAGAATCCAATATATCGGTTATTTTTTTTTTTTTGGCACAGTTTAAAGTTGTTGGACCTGTTATCGACGAAATAGTTAATAATATGTTTTATCGAACTAATTGTTTATGCAATTAAAGAAAGGAAAAAAAGCTAGTGATTTAATAACTGGTGTATCTCAATTTACATACCAAATTCCGCAAATTTAATCACTAGACAGATACTTAGTTTTTTTGGTAAACAATAAACTAAAACTTAATCTATGGTTCCTTCTTATACACCATACTTATCTATTTTTATCGATCAAGTATATTGGACATTTAATACAGTATATTGATTTATGAGTCACTTACCTGTGTAAGGTTTTTGGTAAGCAATTACAATTTAATTTCCATTTTTCCTTCTTTAAGAAAAATCTATTTAGCCTATTATACAAAACACACCGAGGACAGCCGAACTACAGAGCCGATAATAACCGAACAGTCCTTATTTTTTTTTTTTAAAAAAAAGAAAAATACACATTACACAATCATTTGTAATTAAGTTGGCCAAGTTTTCTAATAATAACCAGTCCAAATCGTTCGTTAGTAGGTTTTACTTTTCTTCCATAGAGCTGAGAAACACTTAACACTTTCTGCGAGCCCATGTTGTCTCTGCCGATGACCTATTAA
>JAAEAF010009670.1:0-23252 GCA_011037195.1 Triatoma infestans
GCGGAGGAAGTGATTATTTTTGTGTGTGTTAACCCCACCATAACCTTGAAATTCCTATAAGATTTGCACTCATGGCAGACATATAGATAAGAACAGTCGGTCAGAAGACGGGATATTGCGCAACTGCTGTTGTATTATGTGTGTCCTCGGTGTTATCAGCAAAAAAAAAATATGTGATTCACACCAAACGTTGTGATACTGGGGGTTAACATTATGCTTATTAAAAATGCGTACTACCTTATTATATTTTTTAGGAGTTAGAATAAAAACTCATTTATATTTTTTTAAATTTTTTATTATCAACTTGTTACATTGACATTTATTATGGTATAATGCATTATTTGATTAATTAATACAAAAATATTTATAATGTATCATAAAAAACATAAAATTATTTTTTGGTCTAATATGTATATGCAAACGTTAATCCACATCAATATCCTGCACCAAAATGTCCCGATGTCCATAGGCCAACGTGTTTATCCCATCAGGCAGGATGAACCTTTTATTGTCGGAGGCCGAAAGGCTTCGTCTGTTCATTAAGGTGGAGTAGACTTTATGCCCTGCCGACCGAATCGATTTCATTATGCTTAACATCGAGACATCGTTAAATAGGACAGATTTTATAATCAGCAAATCCAATTTTCTTAAGCGTAGATCTTTGCACACCTTTTGCACGCTTCTTTATATCACCATCCACATCAATAGCATACATCTTCGGATGCAATGCAACAACTTCGGTAATTATGCGCCCATCCACCTCATCCTTAAATTTCCCCAATACCTTTTTATTTTTAATAGAGAAATTCGGATGGCTTGGATGATATCCCGACGTGTCAAAATGCTCTTCCATTTCCTGCATATCCTTAAAAATGTCGTCTGTGCTGATACGGTACAATAGGGAGTCCGTATCCGTATATATTAAACGAAGCCGTTTTGGTCCATATTTTTGCAGCATAATGGAGTAATGAAATTTGAAAATTATATCCTTCGCGATCTCCAAAATAGAAAACCCGACGTACGGAACTTTGTTAAAGCATATCCACATTTTGGCCATCCTAACACCAACCAAATTCTCATCATATATTTTAGCATTGAGGAATGTTGGCTTTGCAATTAATTTCATTAATCTGCTATCATTAGTGACAAGCTCAAAGTTCATCCTTTTACGTACATTCTCCATAGTCTTCCCAAAGTTCGCATTATTATATAATTTGTACTGATTCTTCTCAAAATCGTTGGTTGCACGAGTCCTCATATCCGTGTTTAATTTGATGTAAGGAAGAAGCCATGGCGATTGCTTAAATCGAAGGGCTCTACGAACCCGCACCAGCTGCAGCCCATAATCGAGGGCCTGTTTAAGAGCAATGTAATGAACCACGTATCTCTCCCGCCTGCCAAGATGAGGAATCAATTTTTTAATATTTCCCTCGCTGTTAGGAGGCGCCATTGTTTCTGCAAGGAACGGGAGGTCGTTGTGAAGCGGATGAAGATGTTCCGGATATTCCAGATCCACTTCTAATATGTATCCAAAGTCGGAATCGTCAGGGATGTCTTGAACTTGAATCTTTTCCGGCTGTTCCACCCATTCAAAGCCCCCATAAGGTAAAAATCTACTCTGAGCATCACCATACAAGTTGTTTGCATCGTAATACATGATGAATACTGACTCTTGCGTTGGATCATAGGTTTGCATGTATTTATTATTGGCCTTGCAATACCGTAGGGAAGCCTACAGATACCTCCTCTTATGCCACGTTCGACCATTAGAATCATATCATAATCAAGCAGAAGTTCTAATTTAACGCCTGTTAACCTCAACATAGCATCCCACGCCATACCAGGAGCAGTGAAATAATGCGCAGGATCGATTTTATGAGTACTCATTGTCACACGTCTAAAGTTTTCAAAGACATCAGCCAGCAACAAAACATCAGTCTTTAAATAGATATCACTATATTCTCCCAACGTTGTACATTGAAACTCGTTCCACACCTTCACTGCATGGTTTGCATATACACATTAGACCAAAAAATAATTTTATGTTTTTTATGATACATTATAAATATTTTTGTATTAATTAAACAAACAATGCATTATACCATAAAAAATGTCAATGTAACAAGTTGATAATAAAAAATTTAAAAAATATAAATGAGTTTTTATTCTAACTCCTAAAAAATATAATAAGGTAGTACGCATTTTTAATAAGCATAATGTTAACACCCAGTATCACAACGGTTTGGTGTGAATCACATATTTTTTTTTTTTTGCTGATAGCACCGAGGACACACATAATACAACAGCAGTTGCGCAATATCCCGTCTTCTGACCGACTGTTCTTATCTATATCTCTGCCATGAGTGCAAATCTTATAGGAAGTTCAAGGTTATGGTGTGGGGTTAACACACAAAAATAATCACTTCCTCCGCACGTTTCCCGCTAGAGTGAGTCATACATCGTCATTGATTGACCGCTAACATAGATCTCCCTAATAGATCCACCTGATGGTCTAGTGGTTAGCATTGCATGCTAACAACACCATGGTCGTTGGTTCAAAATTTGGATTATGCAAGTTTTTTTTATTATTCTTCATTCGAGATTGATTGACCACTAACATAGATCTTCTTAATAGATCTACTCTATGGTCTAATGGTTAACATTGTATGCTAATAACATCAGGTTCGTTGGTTCAAATTTTGGATTATGCAAGTTTTTTATTATTCAAGGTCATCGGCCGCGCTCTGATGAGAGTGCTGCTCATTTTGTGCATTTATTAGGATTGCGTGGCGCTCATTTTTGTGCAATTATGGTGCTCATGAGGACATCGTATTGGATGTTGGGAGTGCGCTCTGTCATGACAGGAAACCTAGTATCCCAAGCCCTTGCGCCAGAACATAGCTCATTGCAATTATGGGGTCATCGTATTGGATGTAGTGCGCTCTGTCATGACAGGAAACCTAGTATCCCTAGCCCCTGGCCCAGAACATACTTTTTATCCCTACTAGAATTGTATAATCAACTACGATAGCACTTTAGAGAAAAACATAACCTCACCCCACCCCTAAAAGTACCCTTAAATGAATTTTCCCAGAGAAATGTTTTAAATAAAAGTTGTAGTTCTTTGTATGTGTAGTTGGCACATTAAGTTTGAAGAAAATCGTATGAGCCATTTTTGAGAAAAACGCAAAACAGTGTAAAAATCAACTAGTAAAGTGGTACTTCCAGTTGAGGAATTTTGACAAATAACGTACAGTCAGATCCTATGGTGATACTAAACGGAATATCAAGTTTCAACTTTCTTCGCTTTTTCATTTTTGAGCTATTCTGTTTACATACACACAGACCATTTGCTAAAAACCACTTTTTTGGACTCAGGGGACCTCATAATGGATATTTCCGTTGAATACTCGATATCGAAAATTTGACACGATTACAATACTTCCTCTTACTAAGTATATATTTATAGACACAAACACAATACATGATTTGTTTTTCTGAAAACCACTTTTTCATTATCAGGTGATCTAAAAATTCATTAGTAGCTTGCTTCATTTTGGGATCATCAACCCGTATTTCTGATGTTCGTCCCATCTTAAGAATGTCTTGTCAAACATTGTTGTGAAATCACAGTTTGTACAGATTAGATTTAATAAAGTTTACACTTTTTTTTTTACACAAAACTGAGATAATTTAGGTGCTACCACTTCCTCTCCTTATTTTTAAAACTTTGTTATAAAGTAATTAAAATTAATAAATATATCTATTAAAGGAAATAGTACATTTTATGATGGAATTATAACAATGAACGCCGTCAACAGCATATAAGTGCTGTGGCAGGTGTCATATTACATTTATAAATAACTTTTAATTGGTTACCTTGTTTTCCTGTATACAGGCAATTATGAACTCTTTAAAACGTTGTAGGAGAACCAACACCATATAGCCCATTCTGCCCGTTTACTTTACCATAAACGGAAGTGACAAGGCAATCCCCCATCTCCAACCCCTTCCATTCTTCACCATTCCACTACTCTCTCAATCTTATAACTTACCTCTTACGCCAACCCTTAAATATTGATTCCAGAAACTAATCACTTGGCGGAAATTAGAATCTCCTAAGGTAAACAATTTGTGAACTCACATTTTCTTGTTGCTAAAATTAACTCTTGCATTTCAATACTAACAAGTTTGGAAAATGTACGATAGATTTTAATTTCACATTGGCCCTTCGTTGCAGTCGAAGTTTTTTAACTATTATCTTCAAGTATAGAGCATCTTTAAAGTAAATTTCCAAAGTTATGATTGAAAGGAAAAAATGGTGATTCCAATTGAAAATTTTTTTTATGTATATCAATTTGAGTTAAATTTGAAATAGTTGATCAAAGAAGACATATTTTCCAAAACTGAACATGTTTTGAAAGGCTAACTAAATTTTGCTCTCTTTTATAACTGTTTCACTTCTATTAGTAATATTAATTCTTTTATTATTAATTAGTACAAGTAATTTTATAAGAAAGAAGTATCAAAACTAACAGTACATACTAATAGATTACTGATATATAGGGCAATAGCGGCATTTACATACTCACATGTCCAGACTGTTGCAATATCTACATTGGCCAAACCAGCAGAAAAATTAGGTAAGATTTTTCGGAACACATATAAAAAACTGAGTCTAACTACACTATCCATCTAAACGTAAACGAACATAAATAAATCCAATGACATCTCTATGACATTATTGTCTGTATACTAAAGTATAAAAGGATGATGACTGGAAATATTTGAACAATTCGAAATATACAAACATAAGACATCGAAATAAAAAAGACTTAATAAACGAAAAACAAAATTCACATGCAAAACCTAATTTAACTTCAATATTATTATGAAGTCCCACCGTATTTGAAAAAATGATGTTATGCTCTTTCTCTCTCTCTCTCTCTCTCTCTCTCACACACACACACACACGCACGGACAAAATGATGTTATATATTTAGTAAACATTCTGAAAGTGAAGATAATATGAAACAATTGGAATATGAGAACTACAGTATATGTTAGTTGTGTAAACAATGATATTCTGAAAGTATTATTATTAAAAAGTGTCATCTGATTCCAACTTTACTGGAAAGCGATACTTCATAGTATTAAGTATAAAAAAATTAACGTTAAAAATTTTAAGTTTCAATGTCGATTGAATATTTTGGAATATTATTATTTTCTGATAAAATTCAACTTGAACTTCTTCTAATCTCACTCATAGATCTATTTTAATAGAGAAAAGCGGTTTGAATAAGGAAATACTGCTGTAAAAAAAAAAGACTTTCATCAATACTACAAAACTTTATGCTGAAATTATTAGCAAAATTTGCTAATAAATCAGAAATAATCGGTAGATTTTAAATAAAATATAATACAACTTTTTATTCATGGTATTTTTTTTAATCACCTCTTTAACAATGCGCAAGAATATTTTCTAAAGAACTGTTTGTATTTAGAAGGAGCTAGAGATAATGCCTCATTACTTTTCTATTATAACAAAGTTTTAATGAGTTGTACTTCATTCTTAACAGAACTTCGGTGATGGAAAAGTAAACGGAAGAATTCAGAAAGAAAAATACAAAAGAAATATCAAAAGAAAAGAAAAGAAAAATAATAATAATAATAAAAAAAAAAAATTAACGGAGCAATGTTTAGAAATGAAGTATTCAGTATAGAAAAGTAGCAAGGAATGGTTAATATAATCCAAAAGTTGGCAAAAAGAGAATGGCTGGTAGCTCATTACCTACTTGTGATGAGTGTGTAATCGTGTTATGTGTAACTGGGGAACAGGAACATACGTATGTATAGTGTGTAAGCAGTGAGGCAGCAATAGTGATGTGGCGGAGAGGTGGTTAGTGATGGCGGTAGTGAGTGAAATAAAAGATGAAAGGAATACAGTGCTCCATGTATACCGCACTTATATCTCCATCTCATAGACCATACAGACATCTCTTTCACACACACTCTCTTTCTCTCTCTCGCCCTCTATTCTATATATATATATATATATATATGTGTGTTTTCATATGGACAAGTTTTAATGAAGCTCACTGGAGAGCGCTTTCACTATCCCCTTCCAGTTTTATTATTTACTTAAATCTACTAGTAGCCGGACATATTATACGATTACTCTCTCGCTAGCCTTTTTATCCAAATCAAGTAGAAATTATATTTAAATAGGAATATTAATTACTATTTCATTAATAGCTCGGATTTACAAACTTTATTTTAATTAAAAAAACAATTTGTATTAAACAACCACATGACTTTCTCATACTGCAGTTTTATAATGTACCTCTTTTCTCCAAGGTGAAGGTATTTAAATACAGTATCGAGGGCTGTCATGTGTCATATGCCGCTCAGGTTTGGGAGTTTAATAAGTACGAACAAGTGGAAAAATTACAAAGGTTCTTCTTTAAAAAATTATTTGCGCTTCCAAGCAATGCGCCAAACTACATTTTAAATTTGGAATTGAAAATTTCCAGTATGTACTTATATATACTTTAAAGCTTCATTTAAATTATATAGCAAATGTTTTAAATTGCCAACATTCAGATTACCACTTTATTGGTTGTAACAGAAGTAATTAAAAGAAATTTATACTGGTTTCAGATTGGGAAAAATTTATGTAATCAATATAATATTAATACAGTGGCAGATGGTGACACTATAGTGACAGTTTGGGAATCTAGTATAGGTGAGCTAATTGTTAACCTAAAGCGGGAAGAAAGATCTAATGCGGAGTAAAAGGCAAGGCAAGGTGTGTCTCATGGATTACACCCCTTGTTAGATCATAATAGTTTTAGTTATATAGATTCTTGGTCATTAAATGAGGCTAAACTAATACTGAAGTCTCGGTGTGAGTTGTTAAATTTAAATTATAGACCATTTAAGCCTGAAGTATGTCAACTTTGTTCTCTTTGTAACTGCAGAGAAATAGAAAGTGTAAAGCATTTGATCGCCATCTCTCCTATACTGAAGCCATACAGATATAGATATTTTAATAAATAATCTTTATCAGAAAATGAGTTGCTAAATCTTCTGAACGGCCAAAACTGGACTGCTTTAGTCAGATTTTTGAAAGAGGCATTATTTTATAGATCTATATTGGAAGCCATAGGTATGAGGGAGTATTCGTACTCACATAGGGCGAAACTTCCCTATGTTTCTCGAGACGGCTATCCCATCGCGGAACCTCATACTAGCCTATCTATCGCGTCCTCGTCGCTGGCTCTGGTAACATCTGCGCTCCACTTTTGTGGAAGCATGGGTGGCCAAGATGGATGGCGAACGCAGAGGGTAGCCTTCGGGCTATTTGGGAACCTAGCACTCCCACGTACCTCAGCTACAATTACAGACTAACAAATGCAGTGGTATTCCCATTAGGAGTGTGAGTAGGTGGAGACTTTTCCGCCCTCTGTTTGGGTCGCCATAATTTATGTGCGGCCTGAATCTCTTGTAGCGAATTCTTTTGCTGCGGAGCCTCCGTGGGAATTCATACTGCATCACTTACACCTAAACGCCTTAACATTAAACACCTACACAATTACAGTCTTACACGCCAGTGGCACGTGCTGGTGCCACCCACATGTTTGCCGTGTGTGGATACCTGTGTCGTGGGGAAAGGAAGTCCTGGTGGTTGAGGGCGCAGTTTCACGCTAGAGGCAAGTTACCTCAGCGGGCCTGGCAGTCCAACACACCACTTTGGTTCCGGACTCCGCTAAACAGGCGGCCAGAGCCTAACCCAGCTCTGGTCAATCGGCTAGCGTAAAATACGCATGGGTGAGCTCCTGGGTATTGTGGGCCTTGGCTCACAATCCCTGGGCGCTATATCTCTGGGGTAGCTCTGGCGCTTCTTTATAGCGTCCCAATTTGTGAGGCTCCGTGGAGGGTGGAGAGCTCCGGAGATGAATTTTTAACTTAATTTATGGATTTAAATGAAGTAAAATCGTCAGCCGAGGGCCCCTTAGAGGAGGGGGTCATCGGTGGTGGGGGAAACTCCTCTGTGCATCTAGGGTTGGGCGACCAGGGCTCGGATGCACTTGGGGGGAAACTGGATAGTATTTCCAGGAGTATGGAGAACCTGCTTCTGGAGGAGAGCGCGCCAATAGTCGCTGCGGAGGACTCGTCCACCTGCGGAGATGAATGGCACGTGGTCAAAGGAAAGAAGCGAGGCAATTCTGCGTCGGCCACGGCTGCTGCGAATTCTTCTGCGAAGGAAAAAGAAGCTAAGTCAACTTCTGGTAAGGTGTCTAAGGAAACTGAGCAGAAGAAGAAACTTAGTGGAAGATACAGGCAAAGGCGTGTGAAGAGGATGAGATCTATTTAACCTGCAGCCGAGGATATACCTATTGGGGCTCAAAAAAGATCCAGAACCCCGGGGGACACGCCGCCTGGAATCCAGCCGGCAGGTAAGAAGCCCAAGATAACGGAGGCGGAGAGAAAGCTGTTTCTGGCCATAACCAGCAGCGATCCCTCCGAGCCTCTCTCTGAAGATGACGCTTCTGTCATCAGAAGGGGGATGCTCGCCATCGTTAGGAAAGCCATACAGGAACAGTCATGCAGCCTGAAATTTATTCAGTCGGGCATGGTCTCTGAGGGCTGGTTTCTTCTGGCCTGCTTTGATCAGGCCACATTTGACTGGGTGTTGGAGAACGTTAAGCCTGGTTGGGAGGGAAGGCACTTCAAGCTTATGAAGGCGTCTGAGGTCCCTACTATGGCTAGGATCTCTATGTTTATTCCAGAGGGCAAGCATACCAGCGAACAAGTGCTGAAAGGTCTTGCCTTCCAAAATAACTTGGATGTAAGCCGATGGAGGAACGTGTATCGACAACAAGTCGAGAAAGGAGTATCCTTGGCTTACAGGATTGATGATGCTTCTGTCCAGGCGTTGAAGAAGGTCGACTTTCGTCTTTTCTTTGAGATGGGCAGGCTCCTCATCAGGTTGAAGAAGGAAGATGAGGATGCTCCTACCACTTCTTCTGAGGCAATGGAGCAGGATACAGGTAGGGCTGACCAAGATGGCAGCAAGTAAGGTAGGTGGTTTTTTTTTGTTTTTTTTCACCTATCTGCTTCCTACCGGGTACTATCAGGATCTAACTCTTCCGATGTTGACTTGTGATTATGGCGGTTGACAGGGTAGAGAAGGTACCAATTAACTTGCAACATAGCAAAGATGCAACGGCTAACTTATGCCGTTGTATTGCTAAGTTGCATACATATTTTATTCTAATACAAGAACCTTATGCCTTTAAAGGTTTGGTTCGAGGATTGAGTGTGGTTGATGGCAGACTGTTCGTGGCGGATGGCGGGGACATTCCTAGGGCATGTATTTTTGCCAGTCGGGGTGTCGACGCTGTCCTGCTTCGACAGTTCTGCTGTCGGGACTTGGTGGCGGTGAGGGTTGGTCTGGGGGTTGGTGGGCGTCGTCGCGACGTAGTTGTGGCTTCGGCTTACTTCCCCTATGATGGCCCCTCTCCTCCTCCTCAGGAGTTCATGGGTTTGGTTCAGTATTCGGAGACCAATGACATACCTATTATAATAGGATGTGACGCGAATGCGCATCATGTCGTCTGGGGCAGCAGCGACACCAATGGTAGGGGTCGCGCTCTCATGGATTTCCTGGTGGGCACGCGATTAGAGGTCCTGAATAGGGGTACCGAACCCACTTTTGTTACTAGGATTAGAAGACAGGTTATTGATATTTCCCTTGCTTCTAGGAATTTTAGTGGTCTGATTAAGGATTGGAGGGTGAGTCCTGAGGCTTCCATCTCCGATCACAGGATGATTAGGTTTAGTCTGGGGATTGATCCAATTACCCTGGCTAGTTATAGGAATCCCAGGAGGGCAGATTGGGGTTTATATTCTAGAATTATTGAAGATAAACTGACTATCCAATCAGAAGCCCCTGATGGCATAGAGGAATTGGAAAGGGAGGCTGGTATTCTTCATGAACACATTAGATCCTCATTCGAGGAGTCCTGTCCTCCCAAGGTGGTTAAGGGTAGTAAGAACCCCTGGTGGTCCTCTTCGTTGGAAAAACTAAGGAGACAGGTAAGGGGCTCATACAGGAAGGCTGTCCTTGCTGATTCTTCGGAATCATGGGATAGTTATAACAGTATTAAAAGAGCATATACATATGCTCTGAGGAGAGCCAAGAGGAATTCCTGGAGATCCTTTTGTGAGGATATAAATTCGTTCCAGGAATCATCTAGATTGGTACGGATTCTTAGTAAGGATAGGGACAGTCAGTTAGGTACCCTACGATACCCTGATGGTTCCTTTACAGGGGGGGAAGAGGAGACACTGCAGCTTTTGCTTGATACTCACTTCCCGGATAATATTGGTTTAAATGCTGCTTCGTCTGTGGTGGGTGGTAGGAGATGGGACCTTGAAGATGTATCCACCTTAGATGAGGTTGTCACACATGATAGAGTTAGTTGGGCAGTACAAAGTTTCTCACCTTTCAAGTCACCTGGACCGGACGGGATTTATCCTTGTCTGTTGCAAAAGGGGGGGGACGTGCTGACGAAGGTATTGTTAAGATTGTTTAAAGGATGTTTGATGTTTGGTTATGTACCAACATTATGGAGAGAAGTAAGGGTAGTCTTTATTCCCAAGCCGGGAAGAAATGACTACTCCGACCCCAAGGCATTTAGACCCATTAGTCTTATGTCTTTCCTTTTAAATTATGTGTAAACTTCCGTGTAGTGTAAGTATAAAAAAATTATACAAAATAGAGATAATTCAAAATAGAAATGAATATTAAAAGAAAAAATATATTTAACAGACTTTACAAACGAGTATATAAAAATAAAAATGTATCATGAGAATTTATATAAATATGGTAATAATATTCTTTTGGAATATATATTTTATTTTTTTAAAATAACATTTAATAAACACAATAAATGTATGTATTTAGCAAATTGATATGAATTTTAAAACCGTTTAACAAGTTTTGTTTTCATAACTAGTTTAATACTCAGTGTCATTTGATAAAATAGTATGTCGTTTGTATTATAGCTTTAGTATATTCATATTATTATGGGAAGTAATTTGTTCCTTGGTTAAGTTTTAATGTTCATAGTTGTTCAAGGAACAAAGTGTTAGAAACACATTCTATATACGAGAGACAGGGTCCTATCCTATCGTATAAGTTTCTAATCCCCGCAGAGCTAGTATTAGGGTCGCGGAGTTTATGCACTGTCTTTTCCCATATGCTTCTCTGCTTGCTACTCTTCTACCAACTCCTAGAAGTATGGCTCGTAAAAAGAGTATAATAATCAAAATTCTCTAAAGACTAATAAATCAGGGGGGGAGCCATTTGGCTACATAGACACACGGTCTTAATAATGTCGCCCATTGCAAAATTAGATCTCTTTCTGTTTACTATCTTTCTTATTCCGTATTCTTTTTCACCCTCTCTCAATTCCCTACATTGGAACGAATGAGGATGAAGGAAACACACCGTTAGAACGTTTAATTTATTTCTTTAAGCTGGATTAGGAGTTCTTTTTTTCTTTTTTTCCAAGTCTCACAGCAAATGTATGCTGTAAAAGTGTGAGGAAGTAAGCAGAAAAGGGGCAAAGCCAACTGAAAGTCTGCGCAAAATAGGAGCAACTAAAGGGAAAAAGAGAGTGAGTCGCTAATTGGAGAGAGAGAGAGAGAGAGAGAGAATGAAAAAGAGAAGTCAGTAATTTTTGGACGAGTGTTAGTGAACACATAGCACAAGGTTTGTAAGTGCGAGCTCAGGACCCAAACTAAAGACGAGGGGTTTCCACCAAAACCTAGGGTTATGGAATATACCCATTTGTGCTTACCTAGCCTCCTATAGCAGGCTGCCGGCAGATACACTCCCTTTTCCAGACTAAGGAGCACTAACCTACATAAATTAGATGTGCTAGCCCTTCTTGTATAGGTCCACTACTTCACCTGTATATTCAGAGCAATGCGGTATATTGTGGACGAACTTATACTTATTTTGCAATATTTTCTCTTTTTTTTCTGCTTTCAATAATTTTTAATTGAGGTTTGCATGATTCAAAATGTACAACTTAAGATGAAATTCCAGAATTCAGGGCAGAAAATTAATATAAAAGCTGTAAACAAATATTTACACTCTTAGTTTGTTTAATTTATAAAATGTAAGTAAATAAAGAAGCAATAGAAAATTTTCAATGTAATAAAATGAAGTTAATAATTTTCATTTCGAGAAGTGGTTTACAATGAAATAATGTGAAATTAAAAAGGCTCATAAAATAGGCCACAAATGATATAAAGTTAATTTTAATTAAAATTTTATCCTATATACATCCAGAAGACAGTATATCTGTTTTTTCTTTTCTTTTAATTTAAATTATTCGAACTTATCGTCATTTATCGTTTTTTTTTCTTTGTCTCTGGACCCAAAAATAATCGACTTTCTCTTTACTGCAGTTCTCATTATTCTAATTAAAAGACGGAATTTCTACTAAACGCTTAGCTAACCTTAAAGTCCATCAGAAACTGAAGCAGCATATTGCACTGACATAGCATAGTAGAGAGAAGCCTAAAGTCTTGAAGGTGCCAAGAACTCCATTAACAAAATTTGAAGAATATGGAAAGTTATTTCAAATAAAACTGATAGTATTTATGGTATATGTAAAGTATGATGTATTTCAAGTAAATGGAACCATATTTTTGGTATTATATTTAGAACTTATGTGGATTTTATAAACACATTTAATTCTTCTCTGTATTATACAGTTAGTAGAAAGAAACCTTGTGTCACCGTTCCTTCAGATAAAAGCGACTGGTTCATGTGTATATTATCTATTTGTTGACTTCATATTATGTTTGGAGAAAATAATTGGAGCTGTTTTCGTGAAAATCGTAAAACAAAACAAAAATTGTATTCGTCCATCCTATTATCGATTTACTTCAAAGTCGGAATTTTGAAAGTTTAATTTAATTCTCCTTAACTTATATAAGTAGAAGAACTTTTATTATATTGAAATGGTTCTCGAAAGGGAATATTTTTTTTATTTATTTATTTGGAATTCACAATCTATATAAATAAATATAATAAGTGAATAGGATGATGATGTGTGATGATGAATGACGTGATTAGCTGGAGGAGAGAAGCTACCCAACGGTAACACTCTCGCAGGAGTTACTTCCTATTGCTGGAGGTGATCACGGGGCCAACAGCGGCTCAGTCGACGGGGTGGATTATCTGGTATAGTTGTGGAGGCGAGATTTTGAACAAGAGGATTAGAGTTGAGGGCAAGAGAGTCATAGAATTTTTTATATTTAGTTTTGACAGCTTCAGATACATATGGGATTTTGAGATCACTGTGGAGGGTGGAATTAGAGACATAGAATGGAGCATCTGTTATCTGACGGAGTATTTTTGACTGAAAAGACTGAATTTTCTGGGAATTTGAGCGCTTGGTTGAACCCCACAGTTCAAGTCCATAAGTCCACATCGGTTTGAGTATACAGTTGTATATTAGTCGTTTGTGCTCGAGAGGTAGTTTCGATCGTCTTCCTATTAGTCTGAGTAGTAACTTATTCCGTTTGTTAAGTTCCAGTCTTTTTACTTTTGTATGAGGATTCCATGTTAGTCTTTTGTCGATGTACATCCCAAGGTAGCGAACTAAGCTTGTAGGAGAGAGTGATATTAAGTAGAAGGTTACTGAAGGACAGAAGGCACGTCGCAGAGTAAAGGTGATTTGTTGACATTTTTGTGGGTTGAGTTTAATCCGCCATTTTTTGGCCCAAGATTCTATTTTATTCAAATGATTCTGTGAGAGAGTGAAGGCAGTTATGGGATCAGAGCTGGATGCAAGGATGGCCGTTAAAAAAATAAAAACTTAAATTTATCTTTCACAATCATTTTTATGAAATATTATTGGCACAGGTTTAGTTAAATAATGGCACCTGAGCTAATAAACCAAATTCAATCTATCAAACAATTAATTTTTTATTTTTGCTTACACTGTACTAACAAAATTACTGTAACAAACCTTAAGATTTATCTATTTATTGAGTCTTCAGATTTTAAAATATTTGAACCCATTATGGTGGAGTTAGTTGTTGACTTATAAAGAATATTAAAAGTCAAAAATAACGCGACTACTTAAGATTTATTAGATACTAGATTGTTATTTGTATATTGTATATGTTGTTATCTGCAACTGTATATTGTATATGCTGGTCTGTGCCATTATCCACTGAGGAAATGAATGTATATGATGTGAGCCAAAGACCAAGAAATTCAATACATCAACCCCCGCACGTTCTATGAGCTTGTGATTGTTGGCATGTCAGTTTAAGTATTTATGTATGATTGGCTCGAAAATAGCCAAAATCACAGAGAAAATGTTCACGTCGGCCTACAGATGAAGATTTTCAGTGGAAGCTTCGTTAATGGCGAATATATCAAAAATATATCAACTCCTTAGGAAGTTCAATATAGAAAGTAATTTAGAAAATTTTGCATTAAGTTTTCTAAAAATAATGGTTTGATTTCGCTCTTTTCATTTATTGCTTCTTAAAGTTTTAATTTCCTTCAAATAATTGGTTTCATACAGATTTCTATTTAATAATTATATAAAATTATTTTTTTAAATAATTAAGTGCTGCGAACAATCACACAATGACCGACCATTCTATGTTTCTAAAATAACGCTACATACTGGCCTACAGATCCCATTTCTAAAGGACGTAACAGAAAAGTTTTACAAAGGATTCTACAACAAACTAGAAACCCAGACGAAACCCAGTCTTGTTTGCAAATTCCTGGGAATTTTCCAGACGTTTGAAACGCCAGAGACCAAGGGACCTCC
This sequence comes from Triatoma infestans, assembly GCA_011037195.1. NCBI lineage: Eukaryota > Metazoa > Arthropoda > Insecta > Hemiptera > Reduviidae > Triatoma > Triatoma infestans. Next base: position 14,880 of record JAAEAF010009670.1, read on the forward strand.
GGCCACGGAATACCAGGAAGAGTGGAACCAGCTCCTTCAAGTCAGGACTCTAGGCCATATTTTTATTGTAAAACATTACAGATGAAATGCTATTGGTATAATGTGTTGTAGAGTAGTAGCGGTAGTGTAGTGGCTTGAGTGGTTTAGTAAAAGGGCTTGTAAATAAATATATATGCTTAAGAAAGTGAAGTATTAGTAATCATCAAGAGAGCACCACTGTTTTTAAAATAAATATATTATTCTCTAAGCAAATTTCAGCGCTTTACAATGTCACAGTTATATATTAATAAATCAGATGTATATCTAGAATAAGTGCAAATCTCTATCACAGGCACAGAGTTTGAGAGAGCGATTCCTGAAGCAAGTGTTCTAGCTTTGAAAGCAGAATGCAGACTGTCCTGAAGGAATGCTCTCTCTAACAAACAGTTGGCCAAGTCGCATTGTAAAAATTTAACGGGTTTTTGTGCCTTTGTTTCCCTAATAGCAATGACCTTATATTTCAGTACCTGACTCTAAATACACTCTTTTCGAAGGTAAATTCACTGCACTAAGATACATTTAAAATATTAACAAAATTAGATTTTTCAGGCTATAAAATACTCTTTCAAAATAAAAATAACTATTTTTCAAAGCTATTGTTTTCTTTCATTTCTTTCTTCCACTACACAGATTGTAAATATTATAAATAAGCAAAAAAATAAATAAATAAATAAATGAACTTTCACTCCACGAACATTCTACTCATTCATCAAGACCGCGGTGCCAATCCCGTCTACAGGCCTACTGCTCTAAGAATTGCCGTGGTTCCAAGTACAGTAGACTTAGACGATTGAACGGTGGTCATCACCCATGACCGGCATTAGTTTCTGCATACTTCATGCATTTAAAAGTTCAAAATCAATGAGTATTTTTCTCCAGCGAGGTAACTAGCGAAAATTCTGCATTTTTGGCTTTGTTTCTAGATCATTACCTAAAACTTATGAAGGAAAACCAATGTTCTCTTCAAGTTCTATATCATCATTTTTCTTCTGTAATAGCCCTAATTTTCACATGTAATTTAAACATCATGATATATAATTTTAACCGGTAATTTTGAAGTTAATAATAATCAGAAATGTTTGTTTAGGTTAACGCCAAAATATATTAACCATTATTTTTTTTTTTTTTTTAAAGTGCTTAATAACATTTTGACAGAATTTGTCACAATGTTAATTAAATGTCAGAGATGAATTAATTTAAATGAAAATTTGTCACCAAAATCCCTATATAATTTTCACCTCATATAAAAGACATTATTATTATTATTTTTAATTATAAAGCAAAATTCAAACAGTGTTTTGTAAAGATTAGCTCGGCAAACTTTGTTAAACTTTGTAATTTATTAGAAATGAACTTTTGCTATAATTCACTGCACTGGGCAGCCAGTAAAGATATTTTAAATATTAAAGATGTCTGATTAAGCCCTATTAATTATTTACATTTTCTTTTACATTCGTACAGATTTACTAATAATAACACTAAGTAATATACTTTCAGTCTGCTATGAAAAAATAAAAAAATGAAGAAAAATTCCAGAAATTAACGATTTCAAAAAGACCAGAGAAATAAATTACTTTTAAATTATTTCTGCGAAATCTCCGCTTATCATGTCTGATCTTTAATTAAATCTTTTCTGTTTTAGTAATTGTTCGGCCAATTGTTCATTTAGGGAACATAAATATTCCCTAATTACCATAAATATTCCATAATGCACAATCCATGTCTAATATTAGAGCGAAATCGCATCATAAGATGCTCAGAGGGTTTCTGAGAATTTACTCAGTTTGTTCCATATACCTTTTTCTTGATCAGCAAGCATTCTGAAACAGGACATAAATTGACCTCCTAGCAAATTCGTATACGTTCTAAGGTATCTTTCAGATTCTCCCTTTGTGTACATTATGAACTGGTTACTCTGACTGATTACTAATACAAATCCACTATGGCCAATAAGATTGTTAAATGCTCTCTTGCAGCGTTTCTGCTTGTAAATTGTGCTGATTCGTCTGTAGAAGTTAGGAAGTCTAAAGTAATGGAAGTATGTTTGGGTGTAAGATGGAGTTTTTATTCTTTTTGGTCCATGCCCTAACACATGTATGTTGATGGGTCCCCGCTATGTTGGATAAAAGCGTTCATCCGTTCTAGCATGCATGGTTTTGTTGTTCCTGACCGGTTTTTCGGATTTTCATCCATCGTCAGAATAAAGTTATAAAATTCGTGTTCAACTGAATGTTTTCGTTACCACTATTCTTGTAGTTATGAGGGGAAGGTTTTAAGGTTATGTTCAAGGACAATCTGTCCATGTTGTTAGACTGAGATACCCAGTGGAACGCGTAAGTTTTCTGAAGAAATCGCTAATTCATTTTTGCCTAAGAAATGAAAGCATTTAGAAGTTATCTGTTATGACCTCTCACACGACTTACTTTTACAGCAAAACGCCGTAATTTGTAGATTATTAAAGGAGATTATTGCACTGCGACCTAAAAGATGTATTGTGCTCTCTGGAGCCTTCTCAGTGCAATGCCGGCCGGCCTCCGACCAGTGTTCTCTAGCTACCGACAGCACTGAGCTGTAGAGCTCCTAAGAAGAGAAAATCTAAGGGCAATATGCTGGATTCGAATCCGGGACCTCCGTTACAAGTCCTGCGCGCTTCCACTGAGCTAATCCTTTCTTTCTCTCCTTGGTTTAACGCCACTTAACTAGGGAAGATCCTAGTTTGTGTACTGTGTTTGTCCTTGTCTGTAAAAGGTAGAGTGTGTGTAGTTTAAGTGTATAATGGATGAGTTGGATGCAGAGAATTGGTTGGATTTGATGAGTTAACAAGATATGGTTAACACTGTAATATAATTATGATCTTCACTGACTGCCTGGACTTTACAGTAAAGGTGGTAGATTTAGAGTGGAAGGGGGTAATGACACGTTGTGACTGGTGAACTATCTTCTGAACTATATTTTCTATGTGTCCCGTCGCTGTATTTATATAGTTTCTCCCACTCCAGTCCAAGAGAGTGCCTGGTATTTTGTTTCTCTTTCTCTGCTCTCTTGGTTGCTGTTACAAGTTTATTGTTTATTGTTCTGGCGAAGTGCATGGAATACTGTGGTAACCCTTGGGATTGTTACACCCCAAGTAACTGCATGAAAGGGCAATACTTGCCGTAATAAGTTGCTCTTTTTATTTCACATAAAGTGTAAGTGATGGAAAGCCCATAACTACCAATGATTATTTTGAAGACATAATACCGACATATCTAATGTCTAACCGTTGAGTCTCTACTTATAAAATGGGGACAATTCCATTAATAGAGTACCGTAGAGTACGTCAGAAACTGCTTTTTAAGTTCACTACTTATATGGAAAGTTACTGTGAAGGGAAAATGAAATGTAGTTAGATGCTTCGAATGTTTTTATTTCTAATAGTTTTTTCTATAACCGTCACTTTCTCTCGCTCTTTTACATGTAGAGTCAAGGAGAGCTCCATTAATAATCTTTCTTAATGATGTTTTTATATGTATAGTAATTACTAAAAAACTCTAAAATGGACTACATTATAGATGAACAATAATTCTAGAATTAACGAAGAAATACTAAACAAACCAATGATTAATTTCTGTTTACAGTTTGTTAAATATTTTAAAAAAGAATAATCTTCTTTCTTTTTTTTTTGCAGAAAAGCCACCATCGTGTTGGGGGGGGGATTTCCATTGAAGAGAACATTGTTGGAATTACAATGGACTTTGAGGTACTGTTCGCATGATAGCTTTCTACATTTGTTTTTATGCGATAACTTAATTGAAATCCCAGAGTAAATTGACTCTGGTTGCTTTATAAAAGTTTAATGAATTTATTATTCAAGAAATATTTAAAACAATAATAGTAATAATAAACAGGGAAGGGAATTGCTAAGTGTTTGCCTACTGGACCCGCTATGCGGAGAACCCGGGTTCGAGTCAAGCTGTGCTACCCTTAGATTTTTTTCTTCCTAGGAGCCTCTGTAGGCCACTGTCCGATGATGGACAGTGTTGTCTGTAACGAAAGAACACTGTCCAGAGGACGCCATGCATTGAGAAGGCTCCGGGCCATGCATGTTTACGCGCCTTAAATTAAACAAAAAATAATAATAAAACATGAAGCTTGAGGCTGGGCGCTGAAAATGCTTTTGTCAACAGAAGAAGTGTTTGATTAGTAATCTTTGTCACCAAAATTTGTTACAAATTTGTGATTATGACAGATTCATGACTTTCATTAAACACTGAATAACTATCGGGCATTTGATTTAAATAGATTTTCCTTTAAAGCTACGTTTGTAGGGAATACCTTCATTAGATGGTATATCGCCTATCAAGTTTTTCATGCCCTGCATGTAACATATTTACTTATTATCTTGGTTATGCAGTTAGGAATGTCTAAATTAATAATAAACAAAAACAAACAAAAAAATACCAAAAGTCCTTCAAAGCATCCGGAAAACTAGGAATTTAATTAATACAATTACAAAAGCTAACAATTCACTTTTTCTTTTTTTATTATAAATACGCCACTAAAGGCTTAAGTAATTGCAATACGCTTTGGAAATAAAAATAAGCTAACAGTTAACTGCAATAACAATCATGTTAATTTAGTTTATTATTCTGTAATTCAGAGCAGTGAATGTGTGTTGCATACATAACACATGAGTGAAAGATAAATATTTTCCTTTCTATCCCATTTCCAAAACAATCTATTTGTTAATGACACTTTATTAATTAAATTTAAATGAATGAAATAAGGGATTCCGAGTATATGGATGATTTTTTTTTTTTTAAATATTTCAATTTAACATCTCCAAAGGTACCCAAATATTGGCGATCTTACGCTGTTCAATTTAAACATCTTGACGATACGGAAATGCCCGAAATGACAGGCTAGAATAGAATTGTAACGTATTGTTTGTAGAACATAATTACCATAATTTTTTTTTTTTTAATTGCTTTTAGGACAAACAATTTTTTTATTATTTTTATAACTGAAATTTCTTTGTTCCTCCCTGGGAGGGTTTTCGGTTGTGGACAGTGTTCTTTTATGTTGCAGATAACACTGCCCATCATCGGATAGCGAGTTGTAGGAAGCACATTGCTGGAGTTAAACACGGGATCTACGCATGTGAGTCCAGCGCCTATCATTGACATAATTGTTCCTTAATTTTGATCTTGGAATAGATATATTTTTGATCCATATTATACATATTATTAGTCAATATCTGAGGCCTGTCATTCAATCAATTCTCAATTATAGTTTTCAAATAAAAATTACATATTAGCTTTTTACTTCTATAGTGGCTGTTTATAAGCATCCGAGGTGTGAGCAGGACTCGGCTATCGAAAGAATTCAATTGCCATTTATTAAATATCTATACATTTGCCCAAAAAACATCCCTTATCATTTTTTTGTACGTCTGTAAAACTATTGTTTTTAAAAGGCTAGTTTAATTTTTGGAATAAAGATACTTTGACTTCTCCTGTTGATCATTTAGCATAAAATGTCCTGCATAAAAAGTAGCATCATTTCGTTCTTAATTTTTACTTATTCACTTTTATTTATGTCTTAATTATACATATTGAGCTAATGTTTCTTTTGATGTTAGTATAGTTTTAAATTCTCACACATAGAAAGAGAGAGATGTATTCGTTCATTCATTCAATATTATTATTATCAAAACGGGTGCCCAAAGGCGCGGGACCCAAGCCTATGTGGCTCTTATCCACCCGATACCCCCGTAACCCCTAAGATTAATCTCCCCCCGGTAACTTGCCGGTTAATCTGCAATATCCCAAGAGATCCCTAAACTCCAACTCGCCCAGGCAATCCTGCGGGAGTGGTGTCCTCCCAAATATACGAAACCTAGTTCTAGGGAAACGGGGATACAGACATAAGTAGAGATACACCGTTTCCCTAACTCCGTCATCACAGTTCTGTCAAATGGGACTAGACGTCCTCCCTATATACATAGGGACTAGTCTAAACTAAAACAAGTGACTAGACACCTAAATGTGTCCAGTCACTATCCCTACCAAGGTTCTCAAACCCGTCCTACTAAGAGACAGGAGATACTCCGAAATTCCCTGCTTGCTTGCCTTTATAAATCTTTTAGCTTGGAGGCACCCCTGCGTGTCCCCCCAGCGTTTCTCCAAAGCTCTCGTCTTCCAAAGTCTAATCTGTTTGTCGCGAAACGTCTTTGTAACGGCCAAGGCTGGTTCAGGACCACAAAATGGTAATGATGATCCCTCCCTGGCCAGCCGATCCGCCCTCTCATTGCCCTCTATTCCCGCATGACCGGGTATCCAATAGAGATGCACCTTACCCCTCCGAGCCAAAGCGTTAAGCCTTCTCCTACATTCTCCCACTAATTTCGAACTCCACCAAGGCTTACTCAAAGCCCTTAGTGCGGCTTGACCATTCATTCAATAAGTATGACATGAATGTATGTATAAAGGGTAGTTATATTTTCAGCTGGTAGAGTTGCTGTCGATCGCAAACTACATAATTAAATGAGGATGATCACAACAGCCAAAGAACTTTAAAGAATGACCACGCACAAATTTGTATTAATCATAATAAGTAGCTCGTCATTAAAAGTAAAATTGAATTGCCAATTCAATTCTGAAGTAAGAAACAGGCCACTTTTGATGATTGGTTTGAAAATTTATGCGGCCCACATCCATGTTCAAATGAGCATATTTGAACTGATATTGCTGTGTGCTTTGTCTGCGTTATCGTATTGTTTTATCAAGAAATCCTGAAGATAGACGAGCGCTCAAAACCGGTCGAATGACTATAAAATGAAGCAGTCTATTATAGAAAATGAAAAATTTTTATTGCTGAATATTTTTACTAAATCTGTGATGAGTATTTTAGAAATTAAGCTTAACGGCTACGTTCTCCTAGAACTCCCCCCCCCCAAATCAATTTTCCCTGATAAATGTTCCAAATAAAAGTGATAGGTATATTTGTGTGTATAAATAGTGTGTAGGAAGTTTAATGAAAATCTCTGGGGCGGTTTTTGAGAAAATAACGAAAAAAACTGAACAGTAAAGTCTCTCACATTCGGCTGATGGATTTTGTTCGAAATTTTCCGTGTCTGATGCAGTGGTACTATTTAAAAGGAATACAAAGTTTGAGCTTTCTGGTGTTTTCGTTTTTAAGATATTTTGTTAACCCAAACACACGAACACATATAGACCGTTTGCTAAAAACTTTTTTTCTTTCATATTCAGGGGACCCCAAAAATATGTATTTCTGTTGAAAATTCGAATTTCAAACATCACGCGCGATCGCAATACTTCCTCTTATTACAGGCGTAAGAGAAAGTAAAAATGAGAGAGAAAATTTGTGAACGAACGAAACAGTTAGATACATAAATGGCTAATACAATATGAATCGTTATGGACAAATAGCATTTTATTTCTATTTGATCAGAGAGTTTGTGTATTTATTGGTTTATGTTATATTATCGTTCCTATAGAACGATAGAACCATTAATTTCACCCTTTTATCTTCTTGAATTAGCTATCATTTTGTCATATGGATATAATAATTCTTGAGAATTTTAGCAATATATTGCTTTTTTAGTTCATCCACTTATTTTCGCTTCCACTACACAAAATTATTACCATAAGGTCGGTTTAAAGCAGTTGCCTGAAACTACTGTATTTCATATGAGAAAGAGAAAAGTTTAAAAAATGCAAAATACTTTGTAAGAATTAGAATTATAATTTATTTCCCCTGTAAATTCTATTCTTATAAATTCAAAGTCTTTCAGTTCTAAGTCAATTCGGTAGCGATGAGGTTTTAGAAGAGATACAATGTAAATGAATGCAAGGTATTGAATATAAAATTTTCAAAAACTTAAATTTAACTTCATTATATTCCTAAGAAAAATTCAATTTTTTTTTTTTTTCAACAATTTAGTAAACTTTAGATGGTTATTAAAAAATGAATTTAGAAAAGGTCGTGTAAAGAATGATATTTATATTTATAGTTACATTAAATGTAATTCTAGTAGAACAGTTGTCCAGAGAGAGCTTTGCACAAATGGAAGGAGTTACAGAAGTAATTGTCTCAACTAAACAGTTCCACAAAACGGCCTCATACCATCATTCCATATAACCAACTACCAATACTGACAGAAAAGCCAAGTTAGAATTGCTTGCCTGTTCACCAATAATTTCTAATTAAACTCAATCAATTGAACTATCGCCCAGCCTTACTGACACCAGCTTTCTCAAACTTATTTCAATTACTCTCACATAAATACTTAATTTTATCCAAAGTACATATTTCAATTAAAAAAAATGTCAC
>JAAEAF010009671.1:0-14066 GCA_011037195.1 Triatoma infestans
AACGATCAGCTCTCTCGTTTCATAAAGTGCCGACATGCGCATTAGTCCACTTGATTCCAATAGTCCATCCATCTTCTCTAATCATACATGATAACTTCCTTTTGATTTTTTCTACCATGGATAGTGAATTTCCTGTTGTATTATTCTGTGGATAGAGATCAAACTATCTGTATAAAGCTGCAATGTTCTGCATAAAGGATTCCTTTGTACACTGTGTAACCATTCTAACGATTTTAAAATCGCCATCGATTCAGCCTGATTATTTGAACAGTGTGCTTGCTGCTAGTTTATATATTCCCTCGAAAACATTATTTCCTTCTTTGTAGGCTACAAATGCTGTTCATTTTCTTTACTACCGTCCGTAAAAATTCTCCAACTTTGCTCGACTTCCAAATTCATTGAAATATTAACTAGGGCTTGGACGGGATATACTCATTCATTATAGTGGACTGGTCTGTCATATAGAGCCGGATGTATGCCGAAAGACTCGCCTGTTTCACTCTCGGAACTACTAAATAGGAGAGGGGCACCTTATTTGACAGCCTATCCACCCCTTCATTTCCTGAGATTCCAATCTGACCTAAACTCAGACTAGAAGAAAATCCTTGAATGAAGACAGCTCTTCCAACCTTCTAGAGAACATTCTAGCACTAATTTGAATGTGAGCACATAAGAGATTAGTATCAGAGACATTTTCCGTGATAGCCTGCTTCATTTTGTGGTCATCTGAACCACAAGAATGAAGATGACCACCGGAAAGAAAGGCAGGCTATCAACGGAAAAGTGTCTCGTGCTTTCCAGCTCTGCCGAACCAACCACCACAACAACATAAGAGATTAGTACCTTCAACCAGTTTGACTACAGAAGCCAGCACAAGCTCCTTTTAAATTTAAATTGCGTTTATTCACAGCAGACAATAATGAAAATTTCAGTCTGAAAAACAGTGATTTACTCACCAAAAAAAAAGCACCAAGTATACCGTTATTTCCTCCTCATCATTTGGCATTAAGTATTTGCAGTACATCTCTTTTAATACTTTGTTGCGATTCTTGTCAGTTATTTTGCGATATATTTTATGCAAGAAGTTTGCTATTAAAGTTTCTAATTTTTATATAAATAGAAAAAGTTCTTTTGATTACCGGAAGAAACATGGAAGTCGTTCAAATTTTATCCAGTATGGTATAGTTTCCATTTTTTTTTTATAGAGTTTATATTAAGCATGGGAATGATTTAAGCCGTAGTGGATAGAAGTTCGATTTGTGTTATAAAAGCGATGAGCTGCGTGTGCCAATAATCCTTGTCATGTAATGGCGGTCAGGTGATAAGACGATGGAAGGGCCAGTAATAAAGGAAGCTATAACAGTTTTACTTCAGAAGGGCCAGAGCACACGTGTGCGGCTTCTTTACGGCCGTACTAAAGTTTGGCCACATCACCACACACATCTCATATCGTACACTCCACACTTCACATCCTACCAAAAACTCTTTCACTCTCGCTTCCTCATCTCTTTACACTTTCATACTCGATCCATGTGTATTTAGCGCCTCACAACTCAACGTCTCAACGAAAAAAAAAACTTACCATACTTCTATTCCGTTTTAAGAGCGACAAACTGGAATAATGTAATGTGCTCTTCACAGATATATCAACGTTACCCTCCTAAAAAAAGGGAGAGAGAAAAAAATTATATATCATATTTCATTTCTCCTTTTAGCGTAAAAATATGGTAATTTACCTATTATTTCCTTTTTATCGGGTAATACTGATTCCATAACATTATTTAGAATTATAGATGTAGTTTGGTATCACTTTAAATCATTTCTTAACAGATGCTTATATCGTTTACATTCCTTTATTAGATCTTGAAGACTGTATCACTCTTCACAAAAATACTAAGAAAAGAAGAAATGGGCTGAATCAGACTATTCGGGGGCCACAATTCGAAGCCGCACTTACCTAGGGATGGCTGGGGAGGAGTGCTGTCCAACAATCCACTTTGAGCTCCCCTTCCAAGTGATATTAATGTCACGTTCGGAGTGGGCTAAAAGCTGGGAAAAACGGGGCCAGACTGGGGGATCCTGATTCACGGATGGGTCCAAAATGGCCTGCGGAACTGGAGCCGGAATATATGGAGTAAAGCTGGAGGTACGCCTCGGTGGATACTCCACGGTTTTCCAGGCTGAAGTTTATGCAATAAAGATCTGTGCTGAGGAGAATATGCGTATGGGCTCTAAGAATAGAGAGATATGTATCTTCTCGGACAGCCAGGCTGCGCTGAATGCACTCGGGCATTCAGAATTACCTCTTCCCTGGTCAGGGAGTGTAAAGACTCTCTGGAGGTATTATCCCGGTACAACAAAGTTCGACTAGTATGGGTGCCGGGGCATAAGGGGATTAAAGGTAACGAAATAGCCGACCAACTGGCCAGGGAGGGAGCGAATACTCCCTTCTATGGGCCGGGACCTGTTCTGGGAATAGCCAAAAGCATAGCGAGGGCGTCTCTGAGAGAATGGACTTGGAGCATAATCGTCACTGGCGGCTAAGTACTGGGGCAAAACACGGCAAAATGGTCATGCCAGAGCTGTGTAGAAGAAGAACCAGAGACACCCGGGGTTAGGTATCAGATTTCTCTGATAACGTGGCTGTTTATTGGGCATGGTAGGTTCAAGAAACATCTGCACAAGGTGGGATTGGTGGATGTAGAGCCCTTGTGCCGATTGTGTTAGGAGGAGGAGGAGACGGCCTCTCACCTGCTGTTTGATTGCGTTGCGATAGGTATGATTGGCGGTACGAGATTTCGGCCCATGAGACCGGAGGTGTACAAGCCGCACAGTGTGCTTGGCCCGGTGAAGTAAAACGTTATAGCATTCCTTATTACTGGCGCTTCCATCGTTTATCACGAACCGCCATTGAGTCAAGGAATGGTGGGGAAAGTTCGGACCTCATTGAAGAGGGGGGCTTCACTACTAGGTTTGAGGGGTTGGCCACAATAAGCCTCAATGGGAAGCTGCTTTCAGGTGCCTGGGTTTTAGTTCCCCCTGCACATTCTAATTCTACCTAGGGATAGTCTCGCACAAAGCCAATCGCTTTTCTGAGTGGAGGTCTGAGTAAATAAGATTAATGATGAAAGATACGCTGCAGGACGTAAGGTCGCTTTTTATGTTTGCTTTCTCTTAATCGTAGTGTCAAATTTCCAGTAATCTGAGTTTCATCGGCAAAAAAATGGTTTGTACGATCCTGTGTTCCGATGTGTGTGGGTGTGTGTGTGTGTGTTAGAACATTGTATTTCAAAAACGAAAACATTCAGGAAAGGTCAAAAGCTTTCCCATTTAAGGTAGTACCACCGCCATTCACGACGCGAAACAGTTTCGGGAATCGTAGATTCGCGACTTTACTGAACATTTTTTTTTTTTTTTCAGTTTTTGCCATTGATTTATTTTTGCGACTATGAAAAATAACTACCTATCATTTTATTTGAAACATTTAATACCTCCATATTTCAATCAGTACAATGTATGTTCTCTACCTCCATAGAAAGAATGACACGGGAGGTGGACTCACAGGTAAACCCAGGCACTGCAGCCTACCCGTTGAGGCTTATTGTGCCAACCCCTCAATACCAGTAGAGGAAGCCCCCCTCTTCATGAGGTCCACAACCTTCCCCACCAGTCCTTCTTGGAGTACGATTCCCTACAGTCTCAAAGTGCCGCAGATCTCGTACCGCAATCTGCCGATCGCAACGCAATCAAATAACAGGTGTGAGGCCGTCTCCTCCTCCTCCTGACACAATCTACACAAGGGTTCTGAATCCATCAATCCCACCTTGTGCAGATGTTTCTTGAACCTGCCGTGCCCTGTGAACAGGCCCGTTATCAGACAAATCTGATACCTGCTTAAACCCAGGGTCTCTCTGGTTCTTCTACACAGCTCTGGTATAACCATTTTGCCGTGTTTTGCTCCAGTACTTAGCCTCCAGTGACGATTATGTTCTCTCCGATTCCATTCTCTCAGAGAAGCCCTCGCCATACTTTTGGCTATTCCCAGAACAGGTTCTGGCCCACAGAAAGGAGTATTCGCACCATTCCTGGCCAGTTGGTCGGCTAGTTCATTGCCTTTAATCACCTTGTGTCCCGGCACCCATACCAGCCGCACTTTGTTGTGCCGGGACAACGCCTCCAGGGAGTCTCTACACTCCCTGACTATGGAAGAAATGATTCTGAATGCCCCAAGCGCCTTCAGTGCAGCCTGGCTGTCCGAGAAGATGCATATCTCCCTATTCCTAGAGCCCATACGCAAGTTCTCCTCAGCACAGATCTTAATTGCATATTCCTAGAGTCCATACGCAAGTTCTCCTCAGCACAGATCTTGATTGCATAGACTTCAGCCTGGAATACCGTGGAGTATCCAGCGAGGGGCCTCTCGACGAGTAACTCCGGTTTAACTCCATATATACCGGCTCCAGTACCGCAGGCCATTTTGGACCCATCCGTAAACCCGATCCCCCAGTCCGGCCTCGTTTTCGCCAACTTTTAGCCCATTCTGATTTTGACGTGAAGATCACTTGGAAGAGGAGCTCAAAGAGGAATGTTGGACAGCACTCTTCCCCAGCCATCTGCTGCCTCCATAATAATAATATAAATTAGAAGTATTCCTAAAATTCCAAATTTGAAAAAAAAAAATTGGTTAACCAGAAATACGACTTTACAGAATATTTTTTTGGATTTTTGGGGGGGAATTTTCTCAAAAAACTACTACAACGATTTTCTTTAAACTTGGAACGCTCACTGCTCAGAAAAAAAGTATTACTTTTATTTGAAACTTTTCCCACCTCAAAAAAAAATTATTTGGAATGGTTCTGGGTGTCTCTATCAGTTAGTTTAAATTTAAATTAGCACAAGGTTTGTTGGTTTTTGGGCATTTCATATAAGGTCGCTCAAGCATATAAGTAAAAGCCGCAACAGATTTGTTTTTGCTGGCCAGCCCAAACTTTACATTCTCAAAGTTGCAATTTTTAAGAAAATTGGTAAAGTTTATCAATTGGAGACATATATAAGGAAAGACACCAAATTTTTTTTCGTTTTTTCAAAGCTGCTGAACTAGATTAGTGTACTTTTTAAGACTCGGACATAGTATTATTCTATCATTAGATCTTATTTTCATCAACGGTTGGTTGCTACCTGCAATCGTTGTTTTCTCCTATGGTAATCAAACTTACCATAAGAATCTCCATCGAGTCTGTATAAAGTGAAATAATATAAAAACTAGAAACTTTTTTTAGTGATTTTTTCAGTTATATAAATCGCCCTGAGGCGATGAAGGGCTATCTCAGAATTAGGTGTAAGGGAGAATGTGTGAGAACCTTTCGGAGGGATCACACTAGGATCGAGGATGAGATTTAGCGAGTGAACCGATTTCTACTGTCTAAACTCGATGAGACGAGCAAGAAATGGGAGTTTGAGAGGGATTATGAGATCAGTATTGGCAGTATAGAGGTAGACAATCTCACGAGGCCAACGGAACCGGGCAACGGCATTATTCGCTGTTATTCAGATGGCTCTAGGCAGGAGGGGACTGGCTTGTCAGGAGTGGGAGCATGGTTGCAGGAGTTGGATAGAGGGAGCTCAATAGCCTTGGGTGGTTTGGCTACTGTCTTCCAGTTCGAGGTGGTGGGCATTATTAAATGCTGCCGCCTTGTGGGGGAGAGGCAGGGAGAGATCATTAGGTGCGGATTTTCTCTAATAGTCAGGCCGCACTGAGGGCTTTGAGTAAGCCATGGTGGAGCTCGAAACTAGTGGGAGAATGTAGGAGAAGGCTTAAAGTGTTGGCTCGGAGGGGTAAGGTGTGTCTCTATTTGGATACCCGACATCGGGAATAGAGGGCAATGAGAGGCGGATCATTTGGCTAGGGAGGGATCATCATCACCACTTTTTGGTCCTGAATCAACCCTTGCCGTCACAAAGAATTTCGTGACAAACAGATAAATTTTGGGAGATGAGAGTCTTGGGAGAAATGCTTGGGGGACACGCAGAGGTGCCTCCAAGCTAAAAGATTTATAAAAGTAAATAAGCAAGGATTTCGGAATATCCCTGTTTCCTCAGTAGGACTGAGGATCTTGGTAGGGTCTGGACACACTTAGATGTCTAGTCCACTTGTTTAACATAGGGAGGACGTCTAGTCCCATTTATCAGAATTGCGACGACGGAGTCAGGGAAACGGTGTATCACTATTTATGTCAGTGTCCCTATTTCGCTAGTACTAGGTTTCGCGTATTTGGGAGGGCACCACTCTCGCAGGATTGCCTGGGCAAGTTGGAGTTTAAGGATATCTTGGAATATTGTAGACTGACCGGTAAGCTACCGGGGGAGATTAACTAAGGGGATGTATGGGGAGCATCGGAGGGATAAAAGCCACATAGGCTTAGGTCACATGCCATCAGGCACCCGGCATAATAATAATAATAATAATAATAACGTATCGCCTTATTAAAAAAAAAAATAAATTGTTTTGTTTGTTACAGTACACAGCGTAGAAGGACCAGTATTAAATATAACAAAAGTAAACAGATTACATATGGGAGCATATTTATGTATAGCATCAAATGGTGTCCCGCCAACTGTAAGCAAAAGAATCATGCTTATTGTACATTGTAAGTAAAGGATACTTTTATTTTTTTATATTTTTTCCATGATTTCTTGAATATTAAAAATATAAAAAATTAATTACAGTTCCTCCAATGGTATGGATACAAAACCAATTAGTTGGGGCCATGGAAGGCCAACAAATGACGTTAGAATGCCATTCGGAAGCTTATCCGAAGTCAATAAATTATTGGACTGGTGATAAAGGGGAAATTATTGCAAATGGTAAGTTTATTAATTTTATAAATGATAATTCTGTTATCTTTTTATTATTTAAGCAATAGCTTTGAAAGTTCAACGACATTCTTAGTTGTATTATATATGGGCTCTCTGCATCAGTCGCTACAACAACTTCAAACTTGAAAGGTTCACTAAGTTAGCCACACTATTTAATGTACCATTAGGACAAGTAAGAGTTCTAACTAACCACACTAACCTTCAAGTGACCGGCAATCGCCTTACTAGCTAGTAGGTTAGCTAGTAAAAAGTATACATGTATCTTTGTAAATGAAGAAAAAGTTCAATTTAATAATGAGCAGTTATGTAGAGTGTGTGATTCGGGAGATAAAGATGATTTGACCACTACTTACTGTATTGTCCGTCTCTGTCTCCATACAGAGAAAAATACTTGAAACACTATTTGTCGGACTGTAATGACACAGTTTCTAATATAGCAATTCTACATTCATCACGCTATAACAATCATTACTCAGTAGATCGTTAAAATATCAATTGTGATTTGTGTCAATTCTTATACCATCATTTACACCGCTCATCTACCACATCATTCTACTGCCAAGACACAATTCACTGACAAGTTCACATTGCCCTGAAAGTTATATTACCCGGCCATGGAGTGTATATGGGCTTTGAGAAAGCGAACAAATTGACCCGTCATGGTTCACATAAATGTTTAACGGGACCATAACCTTTGTGAGGAAATCAGTTTTTACGATATGATAGTGGAATCACAGTGAAAGGTAAACGCCAAAAAGTTCATTAGTGGACACTCGCAGAATCTTACCGTAGCTTTAAAGGTTACGGCAGATCTGTTAATCAAACATTGTAGGCTCATAGCATATGAGCAGGGTCATGGGTATGGCCCTGCACATTTCCTTGACTGAGGAAGAGCATGTCCACTGACATTGTGGGATTCTCTCAGTTGGGCGTCGAAACCCCAAAGACGCTCTTAGCCGACTTTGTGACTTGCTTGTGAATACGGATTTATGCATCCGCTCTGTTCCAATATTTAAATGAAATTGCTAAAAGTTGTGTGGCCAATCAAAAAGTGATAAAAATGTTGGGCGCATTCAGGTCAGACTCCTGGGGAACCAAGATTAAATTGTTTGATTCACTATCTGAGAGTGTACTGTTGTATATGGTAGAAATTTGGGGCATTCAGTACTCCAATATTGTCGAGAAGGGTCAATTAAATTTTTTTAAAGTATTATTAAAGTTGCCAATCAATACTCCCGATAGTTATATTAGAGTTGAGGTAGGTCGTGTCCATCTAATATGTAAAATATTTACAAGAATGTTGAGTTGGTGGGTAGTATTATTACAAATGTCAGATGATATGCTGCCTAAACAGTCGTATAATATGTTATTGAAATTTATAGATTGTAAAAATATCCCATTTAATTGGGCATATGAGTTGAGAGAGCTTCTCTATCGGATAGGGGCAAATCATATTTGGGACAGTCAGAGTTCTGATATTATTAATAAAAATTATAATAGTTTGGTTGAAGCTTTTGAAAATCACTATTTGCCAAAAGATGTAGATTTTATTAACTCATCGTTTAATGTATATTTTCGTAACGTCAGTAGCCTAGGAATGCGAGAAGAGTATTTGTATCATAATATTAACATCAATAAAATTAGACTGATCTCACGGTTGAGGTTAGCTAGTAAAAAGTATACATGTATCTTTGTAAATGAAGAAAAAGTTCAATTTAATAATGAGCAGTTATGTAGACTGTGTGATTCGGGAGATAAAGATGATTTGACCACTACTTACTGTATTGTCCGTCTCTGTCTCCATACAGAGAAAAATACTTGAAACATTATTTGTCGGATTGTAATGACACAGTTTCTAATATAGAACAAGTACTCTCTCGTTTTGATGGAAACAAGATTAATAATTTATACTTATTTTTTGTCAAAAGTGTCAAGTTAAGAAAGCTACTTATAAATTAGCTTATTATAGTTCAGTTGTATCGCCTAGTTATTTATCTCTATTTTCTTTAAATTCTTAATGAGTTTACAGTTTGTAAAATATTGTACTGATTACCAGATAAGGATGATATTAATTTTCAAAATGTTTTTTGGTTTTTTATTTTTATTTTAGATTTTCTATGAGTTATGTATTTTGAGGTATATATATTTTATTTTATTTTTTTAGTTTTTTGTTCTGTTTTGCTTATTAGTATTTCATTTTTGTATTTTCTCCCACTTCTTGCTATAGATTTTTGTATCTTTAAAGCAATAAAGTACATACATACATACAATATTTAAATGAAATCAGCGGTCAAAAATGTCTATAATTTCATTGTTGGGGACCTCATTCAAGGATCCCTACACAGAATCTACAATTGGGCCTATTATGCTTTGTTTACACATTAGCCTTATTTTATTAATGAATGCAGTATGAAAACCTTGATTGCTGCCATTCCATAAAAATAAAGTAGGTGAGAATAGAAGAAAATGGATATTCGAACTGCTGTCGAAAATCAAAAGAAGCACTCACATTGGTTGAAATTTGAAGGGGTTTTCTTTCTCTTCTTAAAGTCATGATGTCCCTAGCGGCAAGGAGACGCTTGTAGGGAATTCAGTACAAGTACCGGTATGTTGTTTACGGGTCTGTTGCAAAAATGAATAATCATGAAAATAAAGAACAAGTGGACAAAGATTATCAGACCCATCTGAAGGCAAGATTGAGCAGCAAACATAGATTTTTTAATTCCAAGTTCCTTTTATTCATGGAAAAAACGTTTGTTACACTTCCTACAAAGTGGATCTGCCGCCAGAGTCATAATGTGTACTCGGTTTTCCAAGAGAACCCCATAGTTCAATCTCCATTATGCATGAGCATAATGAGGTCTCGAAGAGTAACTTGTACTGTCTCTTTGCTCTTATAACACCGATCCTGTACAGCATATGTAGGTATGTTATCTTAAACCATTTTCAAAGCTTCACGGTTACAAAACAGTTCAGAATACTAATACCTTTCAATTTGAGCTGTAAGTAGAAGAGTCCTTTCCGCCAATTCACTATAAATGGATTAGCTTTCTTTTCTTTGGGATTGCGAGAAGGAAAAAGGAAGGTAAAACCTGGAAGAAAGTCCCAGCCTTTTCAATGCCTGGTCCTCTGGGGGGTATATGTTTAGTAACACATGTAAGATAGCATCTGAATTTGATTTTTTTTATTTTCGAATTATACATTTACATTTAGTTAATTTATTTATTTATTTGTAATTACTTTCTCTTAATATTGTAATCTATCAAAATTTGAAAATCAAAAATCACAAAAACAAAAACAAAATTAAAAAGCAGCTCAAACTTTCGTTTAGATACCACGAGACCGCATCTGAAAAATCCATCAACCGATTTTTACTAATTTATTGCATTTTTTGTTGTTATTTTTCTGTTTTTCTGTGATTTTTCGAAAAACGGTTTTCCAACCAACGATTTTTCAAATTATGAATTTCTTTTATTATCTGCATACTACATTGGAGTTTTCCAAGATGTTTGGAGTATTTTGGAAAAGCCATAACTTTTAAGGTTTCTTCTAAAGTTATATTGGAAGGATTGCTGGAATAATTTTTAAAGAAAACTGCTTAATTGAAAATACGACTTTATAGAATGGAATTTTTAGTTTTTGAAATTTTTTTTCAAAAACTTGCTCCAACGATTTTCTTTAAACTTGAAATGCTCATTACACAGACATTTGAGATATATTATTTGTTTTTCCATTAAAATTGATTTTTATGTGGAATCTTGAGAAGATAAGTTTTAAAAAATCTTTAAATTGCCAATTATTTCTTGGTTTGATGGTAGCGCTCGTGCGGTCCACTTAATAATGAATTCAGTAACTGATCCAGAAACTGAGGTGTGTAAAAGTACGGCTCTCCGCCATCTATATAGTTAAGTGCAACTATATATTTATTAAAAATTCCAAGTTTGTCAAAAATTGATCAATTTGAAATTGTGATATTTCCAATTTAAACAAATTATTCGCTCAAGTTTTATTTACTTTCACTTACTCCTCTAGTAAGAGGAAGTATGGTAATCGTGTCAAATTTTCGATATCGGAGTTTTCACCGGAAATATCCGTGTTGAGGTCCCCTGAGTCCAAAAAAGTGGTTTTTAGCAAATAGTATGTGTTTGTCTGTGAACAGCATAGCTCAAAAATGAAAACCCATACAAAGTTGAAACTTGACATTACGTTTAGGTATCATCATGGGATCTGACTGTGCGTTATTTGTCAAAATTCCTCAACCGGGAAGTACCACTTTACTAGTTTTTTTTTTTTATTTACTTTTTTGCGTTTTCCACAAAATTGGCTCCGACGATTTTCTTTAAACTTGATATATCAACTACACATACAAGAAGCTAGAACTTTTATTTGAAACATTTCTCATTTAAAAATTCATTTAAGGGTGGGGTTGGGTTTTCATCTAAAGTGCTATGTCAGTTACATGAAACAATTCTATCATCTAAATAATGTTAATAAGAATTATATGAGTTATTGAAATTCCGAGTTTGAAAAAAAATATCGGATGACCGGAAGTCTGTTTGTTTACATTACCACTTTACTAAATGATTTTTTTTTTTTTTTTTCATTTTTTCGCGATTTTCTCAAAAATAACTCGAACGATTTTCTTCAAACTTCCGTTATAAATTACACATACAATGATCTAAAACTTTTATTTAAAACATTTCTCTAGAAAAATTCATTTAAGGTTACTTTTAGGGGAGGTGGTGGGGTTATGTTTTTCTTTAAAGTGGCTATCATAGTTGATTATACAATTCTATCATCCAAAAAAAAAAAAAAAAAAAAATTAAGTAAAAGAAATAGATGGCCAAAATTTTGCGAATTTCAAGAAAATTTAGTACAAGTGGTGCGCTTTTACTGAACAGTTTTTTTTTTTTTTTTCAGTTTTCGACAAATTTTCATTGAACATTTGGTACACAAACTATAAAATTTGTCAATTAATTTTTTGAGAAATTAAAGTTGTGTTGAGTGTTTCACGTACAGATTCTATTTTTTTCTTATTTTCGTAGTTAAAATGGGCAAGTATATTAATTAGTAATTAAGCCACTAATTTGTACTAAGTAGTAGAGACTATTTGTATAGAGTCATTTTATTTTTTTATTTTTTTCTCGCTTTCTATAGAAATCTTTACATAGAAGATTAAAATCAAATCTCTTTGACATCAACAAGTAAGAGATTTTCTTTGCTGAAGTGAAACCCCCCCCTAGACATAAAAAAAAGAAGGTAGATGTAAAAAAAAATAAAAAATTTTTTCTTCCAAGTTACGAGTTAAAAATGCACACAAGACCCTTCATTAAGGATTCTAAATCCTTTTTTTTCCTCTCTCATTTCTTCTGCTTTTCCTTTCTATTTTATTTTTATTTTTTTTCTTTTTATATATATTTTTGTAAAAGGAAGTAATGAAATATTCAAGCATTAAGATTTTTCTAGTCAGAAGGAGATCTAATTATATGAGAGAAAGATTGAATATTTGTACTTGGTAAAATCTGTTTAAAAACCGATAAAGAAAAAATAAAAAAAATAAATAAATCAAGAAGGTAAAAAAAAAAAGAAAAAAAGAAAAGTATAAATTACTAGGGAAAAGAAAATCAAGTGAAATGGTCAGAAATTGTAAAGAGTAATAAAGAAAAGAGAGTAGCACTAAGTAAATTTGTGCTCCTCTGTGGACCTTTTTTCGCACTCTTGGTAAAAGTGCTAACGCCATGGAATAAGGATACTATAATAAAGTGACATAAAGAAAAGTGAAAACTGAAATAAAAAAAGTGGAAAGAAAAACGTAAATATAGTTTTGTTGAATGCTTATTTGTGGAAGATTTTTACTTTAGCAATTTTTCCCATGGGATATCCACACAGTTTGTTAAAATATTTTTTATTTTAACCATCAACTGTTGTTAAAAATAAATAAATAAATAAATAACTATATGAAAAGTGTTAGCATTTCCTTCTAAATAAAAAGTAAGTTTGGATTAAACTTGCCGACTTTCTCATATTAAACCGACAAAAAAAATGATAAAATGTGCACCAATATCTGATAGGTTATCATCTTACGTCGTACGTATAAATAATCAAAGATCTAGGCTAAATCTACAAATTCTGTTTAAAAAAAAAAATTTATTTCTGATTTTCACGAAAATGTCAAGCATTGAAAATGTTTTGTGGCTGCAATAGGATCCAAAGAGAGGATCCGTAGCCGAGAAAGAGAGACAAAAATGACAGGACCACTCTCTCAGACTAGAGTGGGAGAAACTATATAAATACAGCGACGGAACAGAGTTCATACAACAGAGTTCAATATAATGGGATTGATGAAGGAGAGAAATGGTCTGGTTTAAATGAACAAGATGTAATAGGATCCAAAGAGAGGATCCGTAGCCGAGAAAGAGAGACAAAAATGACAGGACCACTCTCTCAGACTAGAGTGGGAGAAACTTTATAAATACAGCGACGGAACAGAGTTCATACAACAGAGTTCAACATAATGGGGTTGATGAAGGAGAGAAATGGTCTGGTTTGAATGAACAATATGTAATAGGATCGAAAGAGAGGATCCGTAACAGAGAAAGAGAGAAAAATGACAGGACCACTCTCACGGACTAGAGTGGGAGAAACTGCATAAATACAGCGATGGAACAGAGTTCATACAACAGAGTTCAATATAATGGGGTTGATGAAGGAGAGAAATAGTCTGGTTTGAATGAACAAGATGTAATAGGATCCAAAGAGAGGATCCGCAGCAGAGAAAGAGAGACAAAAATGATAGAACTACTCTCTCGGACTAGAGTGGGGGAAACTACATAAATACTGCGACGGAACAGAGTTCACTCGCCAGTCACTACGTGACATTTATATAGTTTCTCCCACTCTAGTCCGAGGGAGTGATCCTGTCGTGTTGGTCTTTCTTTCTCTGCTACCGGTCCTCTCTTTGGATCCTATTATAATTGTTTTCATAACAGTTTGAATTCGAAATTGGTTACATACCGATAAAAAGATAACCTCCCCCTCCCAAGCATCAAATACATATGATTTTTGACAATAATATTAAGGTAACTGGGTCAACTATCTCCATAAACTTTCGGCACTTATTCGGGATTGAAATGTTCCATTCACTCCCCAATCTATAATTTCAATAATGTACGATCACCCCCCCACTCCAA
>JAAEAF010009672.1:0-57442 GCA_011037195.1 Triatoma infestans
AAATTATTTTTCTACCTTATTTCCTTTTAAACTAAATGTCCACTGATAAGAGAACTTTGATAAATTCTAAATGGTAAAGAGCTAAAACTAAAAAGGGCTCTATTAAATAGAATGAGTAAATAAAGCCTTCAGATTAACGAGGCTTAGCTAAATTTAGCTTGGAAATAATAGACATTCTTTTTTTTTCTCTCTAATTTTACATTACACAAAAGACATGTTACATTTTGTATGGTTATTTTCTCCGATAATATAATATAAGACTGCCAAAATTGATGAAGTGAAGGATGTTTGTAATAAACAATATGGGAGGGCCGATAGTGGTGTGTAAAGGAGAGAGTTAAAGAAGAAGTATATAATTAGTGTGATGAGGATAGCGCAGGAAGGCTCTTTAGAGTTAACATAGTGCGAACTATCCAACTAGTTG
Organism: Triatoma infestans; assembly: GCA_011037195.1. Classification (NCBI taxonomy): domain Eukaryota; kingdom Metazoa; phylum Arthropoda; class Insecta; order Hemiptera; family Reduviidae; genus Triatoma; species Triatoma infestans. The sequence goes on from JAAEAF010009672.1 coordinate 425, forward strand.
GCTACGGATGGGATGATAACTAGATGTTGTAATAGTAGTGGTGGGAGTGAACAGGAGGCTGGTGTTATTAGTAGGTCGGTGCTGGCACTGCTAACTGGCTAATATGAACTAATGGGTAAACAGGGGCCTCCGCCGCCTCCAAGAACTCACCATCTTCTGCTTCCTTAATTCACTGCTTACTGTTACAAAGTTTATACTAAACCCTATCCCGGCCACCAAACACTACATCACTAGCCCCTTAACTTCAAATATCACTGTTGCCTTTACTTTGTTTACATAACTTCTATCCCTAACTCACCCTATTTTATTCACTCTCTTCACCTTCTATTACTATGCTTTTTTTAAAACTAAAAATGAAAAATAAATTTGCTAACTTTTACCAAAATTCTGAAGTATGTATGTTCGAGTACTATATACAATCTAGAAATCTTTTACAATAACCACATCTGCTTGTCATCCAGTTAAGTATAAAACACTAATCAAGAGTTCGTTTTTCTTCTATTAAATCACATCTACAATATTTCACAGTCAACAAGAAACTGAAGTGAACAAGAAAAATACGAATTACAAGACAAACAAATAAAAAATGTAGTATGTAATGCTGATACAAGTATATCATAGTGCAATTAATATAATAACAAAAATGACAGTTCTACAAAATGTAATTTGTATTCAAAATTCAGAGCCCTAAAAAATACAGATGCTAAGGTCTCATTTATTTTAAAGAAATAATTTTTAAAGAGAATATAAACAATACACCACTACGGAAGTTACTACAAGTGACTTTGGAAATTTTAAGTTGAGTGGAGGGATGCTCAGACTTAGCCAAGCCGTAAGTGTTGTACGGCTGTCTCTATTTTTGTTTGTCGGCAACCAACTAGATGCATTTTGAAAATTATCGTAAATTTTCTTTCTCTGCGGCCAAACACTACATCACTAGCCCCTTAACTTCAAATATCACTGTTGCCTTTACTTTGTTTACATAACTTCTATCCCTAACTCACCATATTTTATTCACTCTCTTCACCTTCTATTACTATGTTTTTTTAAAAGGAAAAAAGAAATATAAATTTGCTAACTTTTACCAAAATTCTGAAGTATGTAGGTTCGAGTACTATATATATAATCTAGAAATCTTTTACAAGATTATAGTTTCCGCCAGGAAAACTATTTCAGTTATTAGGAGTATCACCAGGCCCCTAATTAACCCCAGCTGCATCTAAGCGCCCAACATCTTGTACAGCTTTGGACAAGTTAATATGTCTGTTGGGCACATAATTTTCAAAAAAAAAATAATTGAAATAACAACACATTATGTTTGATTCAAACACCATGGTATTAAGATATCAACAATAATTGTACAGATATTTGAGAAGTCTAGGCCCATTTCCCCCCTTGGCTACTACCTTCTGCAAGCGTCCGTATGGACCTGGCAATACGTAAAAAAGGGGAAACACTATCCATCGTCTATAGGCAAAAATTGTTAGAAATATTAAACTTATTATGATTTCCGGCCTTTCTTTACTGACTGGTCGAAGATTTGCGACGGTGTAGGTAGTGCTGTGTACACGGAGGGAGTTCCCCTTACTCGGATACTTCCGCAATATGCAACGTTATATGCACAGCTGAGATGTTCGCAATTTGCAAGGCCATAAAATTAATTAGATATAAAAAGAATACTATAACACTAATATTGACGGACTCATTTAGTGCACACCGGAATAAATTCTCGATAGACCCATTGGTCCTAAATATTTACAACTTAATCCGGCTACTAAGCGCACGTGGTCAAAGGGTGAAGTTGGCTGGGTGCCGGGTCACATTGGTACGTCCGGTAACGCACGGATGGGGAAGCAGCTAAGCAAATAATCGGCTCACTGACTTACAGGTTTATATGAAATAGACGACATAGAATATACAACACTAAATATATAAATTTTGGGTTTTTAGTGCAAGTTCTTGTGTTCTAATTTGCACTATTTATCAACTTGCCTCCATTAGAAATATAATGGCGGTAGTGATCACATGTGTTTACTTTACAAAAAGAGGCACATGCGCTTTAGTTCCACCTTTTGTACAAAAATTTTCATTTCGTACGCAAAGAAGGGCAAAGTTCATATTAAAACCAGCAAACTATTAGGAACGGAAAAAATAAAAATTAGTGAAAACTCGAGCAAACAAATGTAAAGAGAAAATTTGGAATATTATCTTTATAAAATGGTATTATAATAATAAAATGTGAATACATTAAAGTAATTAATTAAAAAATTTAAAAAAAATTATTACACAGTTGGACAATGAAACAGAAAGGAACTTGGCCTCATGTATATATAACAGATATATTTATATATATATATATATATACTTATCCTATAGATTTCTTGAGTAGTTAATTAGTTTTTCTGTCTCATTTCAACTTCTAAATAGAGAATGAAACAAAAGAGTAAAAAACAAAATACAGTTCAAGATACAAATAAGTTTTTCTCTAGACTGAATGCTCCTGGTTCTTTAGAATAGCAAAACTTTAAATTGACTAATTAGTAAAAACAAAATGGAGAAAAGGAAATTTTTTATAAAGAAAAAAGTAAAAAGAATTAAGTTGGCAGAGACAAATAATAACCATTATTAACTAGTCTAAGTGCATTTATATTATTTGTAGAGTAAAATATAAATAAATATTAAGAATAATGTCTAATTGAAATAAATGAATCACTGGCAAATTATTCAAAGTTTAAATAAATAAAATATGGATTAATAGCTGGCAACATATGAATACTTAACAAGAAGTGAACACAGAAAATTTGACAAAATCAATTGATATTTAGACTGAATGAATATGTGAAACATAAGGTATAATACACGTACAATAGATAAACACTTGATGCATTTTCTGTTAAAGAAGCTATATCGTCAGGTATAATATTTTTCTACAACGGAATCACATGATTGGCAAAGATGAACAATTACACGATTTTCTATTACTGCAATTATATCGTCGAGAAAATTTCTTCAAAAGTTGAAATTTTTATTTTCTCTTATTGCTGTTTTGAGAAAAGTATAGTGAGTTGTGTCAAAATTTTCGAATATCGAGTTTTCATCGGAAATACAACGATTTGAAGTCCACTAGGTCTGAAAATTTGGTTTTTAGAATTAGGTCTATTATAAATATATATATAAAGAGAATAATATATACATATATTATATATATATTAGGGGTTTCTTTATAACTCAAAAAGAGAATATCATAGAAAGTTAAAACCTGACATTTCGTTTAAGTCATATCAGAGTACCCGACAATAAGGTTTTGGGGAAAATCGATCAACCACTGCCGAATGAATTTTGTTAGTTCTTTGCGATTTTCTTAACAACGACCGCAAAGATTTCCTTGAAACCTGGTATATACAAACTACACATACAAATAGCTATAACTTTTATTTGAAATAATTTTTCAAAAAAAAAAAAAAAGAAAAAAAAGTAAGACAAAATTTCTGGTGACATGCAGGCTAATATGGAATGCATAAGCACAACTCTCATGGTGGGTCAGACATCCTTTAGTTCGACAGGCTAGTAGGCTAAGTGGGCATGGTAAAGACAGCTAAACGGAAGGTTATTAAACATAATTCCGGTACTGCCACAGGTGATTTGGTTGTAAACAAATGTTGATTTCATACTGATGACACAGACTTAATTAAATTAATACGTCATTTTAATAAATTTCAATAAAGAAAACATGAAAAGAAGAAAACAAGAAGGGACATTATTGGATTAAATACTTTCATTGGCTAAGAATAGTGAAGATATGATTAGTTTACAGATTTCAGACATCGGGGGGGATTCACGTAGGCGTCATCAATATCTTTCCAAAATCAAATATTGAACATAGGCGCACAGTACATGACATATATATATGGCAACTACGTTGTATTGGCAACACAAATATTTATTTCCAAATTTATATTCCTACATAGAAACGTAAAATTTGCAGTTAGTATGTGTTTGACTTGAGGACAGGGGGTCAGTGCGGACTGTTTATTTGCTATAAAGTTCAATACAAATCACCACTAGCCATGGACGTTGCGCCAAAGGTTAAGTACCCCTTTCAACTATACTGCAGAGAACTTTTTCATTTTCTTTTAAAAAAAATGGAGATGAGAAATATCGTGCTTGTTTCTCATACCAGATTTTTCTATCCTTCTTTTAATGCTGTATCTGGATATTCCGTTTTGGTTGTCAGTGCCGAATCTCATGAACATCTGCTCAATCGAAGATTGATAGGTATAATGGGTATGAGAAGGAGGATGAGAAAGTATACAAACTGCTAGGACTTTACACGAATGTAGAAATTGTAGTGTGAGAGATTTAGAATGAGTAAAGAGAAGGGTAGTAGTTGGTTGCTGATGCGTTGTGACTGCTTGTATAAACTGTTCTAAAGACTGTCCCCTGTATGGCTAGCTCAGCTGTATTTAAACAGAGTCTCCCAATCTAGTCTGGTCTAAACAGCGAGTGAGAATATCAATTTTTGTGTGTCTCTCTGCTTTAGATCCCTCTCTTCGGATCCTATTACAATAGGTAAAAAATGTTTTTCCCTTTTTCACGATTTTTTGTCCAAAAAAAGGTTATAGGTATATCAGTTTTAACTGAAACCTTTCTTCCATTGGTTTTAGAGAGCGCTACTGGTAGGAGATACTGTACACTTCTATTAGCTAAAAAATGTTAACAATATCTCCATAAGGAAATGAACTCAGTGTATCAACTAAATTTGCTCTGTGCAAGTCAATTTTATCACACTGGTTTAACTAAACATCCTGTTCATGGGCGAACGCCAGGCAAAACCGGTCGATGACCCAAAAATAATCAGGCTATCACGGAAAATATCTCTGATATAAAATCATATTAATAATAATTTTTTAATGAAAATAATATATTAAAAATGTCGATTTTTTTCTTACTAAACAAAAATTTAAAAAATAAATAAATAAAGTTTACTTTGTATTGTATTTATGCTTAAATAAAAAATATAAGTTTTTTAATTAGGTCATCACTATTAATTATGTCAAATCTAATTTTTTAATAAGAACCAGTTTTAAGAAAAAAATAAGAATAAAATTTTTTATTCTATATTTTTTTAAGTTTCAATTAAATTCATTTTCTTTGTTTTTTTTTGTTATTTTTGTGTTTTTTTTAAATTGGTTTTTCTGGTTACTTTTTTTATGTTTTAATTATTTATAACGTTGGTTTTAATTTTTCTTCTCAGCAGTACACAATTTTTCACTTAGAAATTTAAATTTTTTATATCTATTTTATTCTTACAACTCAGAATTATTTCTAACGCAAGATGGTCTATTGGTAAAATATTTATGCCTAAGATCGATAAATGTTTTGTATTCTATTTTTTTTTTTTTGTATTAACTTAGTTCAACTAAGGTGGAGTCTACATTTTCCCAGAAGCTTATAGTAGAACACCATCTAACATTGAGTCTTGCATGGTCAGAAAGTCCTTTAAATAGAATCTGTATTCCATTACAAAGCTGCCTTCATACTAACCAATTTATTATATACAAAAACTCTTCTAGATTTCCCGATTGATGTAATCATAACTCCGAGATATTTAAATAATTTCAATTCTTTCTTATTAAAGATAAATTTGTTTCAGCCGCAAACAAAATACTCCTACAGCAGAAGTTCAAAGTTATGTAAGATTAGATCGAAATAACATAAAACAAAATGATTGTCACAAACGTAACTATTTTGAATCAATATTCCTATAATTAAGAAAATAAGTAAACAAATAAATAAACATAAAACAGTTAAAAATAAAGATGTCTCAGCATCCAGAATGCGGTAGATATGTTGAGATATAGAACTAAAAAAATAAAAAATGCGGTGTTTACTTCACTTATTCGATTTCCGTAAACATTTGAAGACACAGGCACATAAAAAACAGCTACCATAAAATAACAAACACTACCAACACAATGATTTAGTCCGAATATATTAGGTGATTTCTACTGTTATTTATTGATGAAGAAATAATATACAAAAAGTATATTGAATGAGATAAATGAATATACAGAAGAAAAACTAGTTTCACATGAACTGCTTACTCATCTTGGAGACATGAATATCGAACAAAAATTAGTTTAATATAAGCGACCTATTACGTGTTAATGTGTCAATTTGCCAGACCGGAAATTGATTTCCTAAGTGACTCAGGATGCCTTCGTTTAACAACGATGCATATATGTAAAATAGTACATGTATTAGAATTTCTCGATATATATATCAATCATGTCATTTGCAAATGTAATCCAATCTTCTATCAATATTTCGTTGTTTACACTACCATATTCGAAAAAAAAAATATAATAAAATGAGTGAACCGGAGCCCCCCCAAAAAAACACCACTTTGAACAGTGTGTAACTTTTAAGGAAAGGTCTTCTGGGTTAAAAGATATACTGCCGGCTAAAATTTATTCTTCCCAAACTTCCTGCCTTGGTAACGTAAACACAGCTTTTTATTGAAGAAGCAAGCTTGGATGTACCTTTTTTCCCCACTATCACTCTCTCTTTCTTATCCGTGCATTATTTATAACTAGCAAGAAAAAAAACTGACGATAAACCACCAGAGGTCTGCACCGCTATTTTGAAGAATTTACAACGGCAAGCATTCACATATATTCTGTAATATTAGAAATGTTTGAAATATTAATAATTTGTCACATTTACAATGGGACAAGATTTAAAAAATGGAAAAAAAATAAGTGACTGCAAGTTTATAAAAAACATGCTATTAAGAAGAAACTTAAATTTTTTTTAACGAATTGATGTGATAAGAAAAACATTTGGTATTTTATACGTCGTAGAATGCAAATTTATTTTCTTCCTGATCGGTTTCGGATTTTCATCCATCGTCAAAGCAAATTCACCAAGTTCGGGTAGAGAATTCACTTCAACGTAATGTTTCTATTACTTGTTACTCACACTTGTTGGTTGTTTATAATTATGTGGGAAGATTATGAAGTTATGTTACTATGTGTATGTGATTAATGGCAAAATGGAATTATTATAAGTTATGATTAGACATTAGAAAAATAGTGTATAATAAATTTGTTTTCTGTTTTGCAGAATATTCCATAACTAAATTTTTAATAGTGTTGTCAAGTGTGTTCAAGTTTTATCAAATTATTTTTATTAGGGGGGCAATAAGTTATTTCAGCAGTATACAGTACTAATAGGAATAGATAAAATTTGAAGAAAGGCGATGCAACGTTTATGGACAGTCAAAAGCTTGTAAAGTAATACATAAATGTGAAAAACAAGCAGAGTTAATACAAGAAAATATGTAAGTAAATTGATATGTAAGAAGGTTGGCAGCAAATGACAAATTGGAGAAAAGTTAAAATAAATAATAGAAAAAATCAAATGTATTCGTTTTTATTTATCATGCTTGTTCTTAAATTATATTAATTTATGTTTAAATTATAGTAAGAATATCTTTAGAGAGATAAGGTAACATTTGTTAAGAACAGGGTACGGTAGGAGAATTTAAAAAATCATGCAAATAATCTGTATTTTAATGGGTAATAAAAAAATTTGGTTCCACAGGTTAGAATTTAATAAGAGATTAAGTTTGCACATATTAACAAAAGACAGTAATAGTGCCATTCCATTGTTTTGTATCAATCAAGTAAGGTCAAGTAAAAAGTGTTCCTCACAAATTAGAGCAGCACCAAAAATTGGGTTAGTTTTTCATGCATATTACGTTAAGATTCCTCTTTTGCTCTAAAGACTGTGAATGAGTAAATGACTGTGAATGTTTGGCATTGTTGTGTTTGTTAATCAAAACTAATGTGTTTGAAGTGCACAGGATTAAGTAAATCTATTGTTAGTATTCGATTTAGGGTGGAAAACTGTGGCATTATAAATGACATGCAGAGCAAAGTACTATAATTGTTGCAGTTGGATCCGCAGAACTGGAATGCATCAGAGATATTTTCTGTGATAGCCTGCTTCCTTTTGTGGTCATCGACCGGTTTTTTCTGGCGTTCGCCCATCATCAGAATGTGTTGTCAAAACAATGTGATTAACAAGACTTGCACAGACCAAATTTAGTTTATACACTCCATAGCTTATACACTTGGTGTATAAACTTGGACTTATATGCAAATCTATGTCATCACACTGTCTGACAACCGCATCCTGACGATGGGCGAACGCCCGAAACCGGTCGATGGCCACAAAATGAACCAGGTTATCACGGAAAATATCTCTGATGCAAAGTACCTTAAGATAACTCAAATAGAGAACTGAAATTTGTGCATTGATTGTCCGGTTATTCAATAAATTTTAAATTATTAATAATTCTTAAATTTTTTTCCTCCAAAAAAGGGTTTCAAATATAAGATCTACATGTAGGGGTAGTGATCCCCCACCACTCATCCACACTAGCGAGTGAACCCCCACGCCAAGAGAAGAGCCCTCTCGATAGAGGGAGAGGAAGGCCGTTTGATATAGTTACGAAGACATAGTCAAGAAAAAGTCTTCACAGTCTCCACTTGAATTGTACACATCGTTTAGCGGAGCCACTCAGTCAGTCTGTGCTAGTTCTTGTTAGTGTTAACGATACAGTCCTTGGCATTCCAGTCAATACTATATATCAATATAGAATCTTATAACCGAGATTAAGGTGTTATGTATCTATCACATCCAACCACATCTCCTCTACAACCATTGGGGATGATGAGGGTAGTTAGCCCCCACCCCTCATCCACACTACGAGTGAACCCCACCACGCGAGCAAGGAGAACCGAGCCCCTCTCGAGAGAGAGGAGAGGAGAAGCCAGTTGGATATATATACGAGAGACAGAGTCAAGAAAAGATTCTGTTCACAGTCTCACACTTGAATTATACACATCGTTTAGACACGTCAGTCAGTCTGTTCAGTTCTTATAGTGTAAAGTATACAGTCCTTGGCAGTCAATCATATACATATATATCAATTACATATCTTATACCGATATTGAGGTGTTATTTATCTATCAACATCTACAACCAACATCTCCTCCTACAACCATTACAATGTATTATAGTTAAAAAAGTTTAAAGAAAATGATTAGAACTATTTCGAGAAACTGACAAAAAAATGAAAAATCTATTGAGTAAAATGCGGCGGCTTCCGGTCCGGATCGAGTTTGACAAAAATCTCTTTATGAAGGGCTATTGGTAGAACTTGGACGAAATATCAGGTTTGAACTTTCTGCGCCGCCAATATTAATAAGCTGAACAAACATACACACACACACTCAAACAGCTATTTCAAAAAAATCTCTTTTTCAGACTAAGGAGATCTCAAAACTTGATTTTCTGTGAAAAGTCAATTTCGAAAATTTTGACACGATCGCTTTACTTCCTCTTACCAGGCAGTAAGAGAGAGTAATAATTGACTGCTAGTTACATTAATGTAACTAATAAAAAAATCTTCATATTTCTCTGAATTATAGCTCTGTGTCTATTCTTAAATTAAATCAAGTTGAACAGTATATTTAACGTATATGGAGAATGGTTAATGACATGGTTATATGTTGCAGGGCTTCAGTTTCTCCATTACACTTCACAAACTGGATTACCAACCTGTACTCTAAACTAGTTTTCACTAGGAATGATTGATTTTTCATTTAATACCTGTCCAAAATGTTTTTTTTTTTTAACTGAATCTCCTATTTTAACGTACCGATTTACATTTACATTACATTATTCAATTATTAAAACAACGAATTCTTTAAAATATCTTGAAACAGAAACCATATAATAATTAGGAATTGATAAGTGAATTGTTAGAATAAATAGCAAAAGAGATGAAAATTTCGCGATTGACCACTAAACCAAAGCAAAGTGCAAAAGATATTAGTGGTTGTACGCTTGTGGTTTGTGCAGAATTTGTACACAAGGCTATTTGTCTATGTAGAACTGTCTATACGCATAGTAATAAACTAGAGTTTAGCACAAATATACCAAAGCCTAATAGCTGAACAGACCTATACCCGCAGCTCTAGAATAATAGTCACTTAGCCATTATTAAACGAAGAATAAATATAGCATCTAAATTTTTCTTATCAAGACATAAGTGCTTTTCTAGTTTATCATGGGACATAATGATCAATAATATAATCTCAATGAAGTCAATGAGAAATTAATAAATAGTTCAACATATAATCCAATACTATTTGCGATTATTCCTTCTCTCTCGATTTAATTTGAAACTTGGATGTTGTAAATAAAATCAAGGACGCCTCTGAAGTGATAGTTCAACGGTAAGGAGGTGGATTTCAACATAAAGGGGAAACCCGGAAAAAGTTGGAAATAAAATAAACTGAAACGAAAACTCAGAAATTAATATAAATGAAAAAAAGACTTTTAATGACGGAAAAGAATGGAGTTATGGAAAGAAAACCGGAAAAAAAAATAGAAATTAAAAGAACTCATATAGAAATTAAATAATTAATTTATAACCTAACTCTAACTTAATACTAAAAAATATGTACATTATATAATTAAATTCATAAATGAATTTAAGCTAATGAATTTGTAGAAATGTATGTAAATCTGATAGATATGCCAGCGGTAGACGTTACGAAAAAGAAGTGACATTAAACAGTTGCAGCGAGTAGAACGAGAATAATGCGTTTTATTATAAATGGTAATAAATATCTCAAATTAAACAACAAGCACCATCTAGCGAATTTTTCTGTTGTTGCAACACAACTCTTACACAAACCAAAAATACTTTTTCTCTTCATACTAGAGAAACTCAGAATACCAACAAGCTGCCTATAAGACCAACAAGATCCTATGGCATGCCATGCCATATCGCGCGACTTAGTATGAAAACGCGATGGAGTCTGATGTTGTTCGATTAGTTGGATATGCAGGGGTGGTAAGTGAGAACAATTTCGGACGCGAAAAACTACACTTAAAAAATGTAGTTCCAAACTCGTATGAAAGTTTCACGTCAGATTTTTTTCTGTAATGGTTAACATCATCAAAAAAGAAATAAATACATGAAGGGTTATTTGCTTAGGCAATATTTTCTAAGGATATGGGGAAGGATATATATACTATCAAAAAGATTACAGTAAGTTATTTTAATTATTTTTACTTTCTCTTACTTCCTACTAAGAGAAAATATTCTAATCGTATCAAATTTTCGATATCGAGTTTTCATCAGAAATATCCGTTTTGACGTCCCATGAGTCCAAAAAAGTGGTTTTTAGCAAATGAGTGCCTTGTGTGTGTGTGTGTGTGTGAACAGCATAGCTCAAAAACGAAAATCGTAGACAGTTTCAACTTGACTATTCCGGTCAGATATCACCATTGAATCAGACAATAGTTCATCTGTCCAAAATTTCTCAACCGGAAGTTCACTCTACTAGTGATTTTTTTTTTTTACGTTTTTCGTGATTTCTCAAAATGGCAGCTCCGGACGTTTCTTGAGTACACATACAGAGCTACAACTTTATTTAAAACATTTCTCCGGGAAAATTCATTTGAGGGCAGTTTTGGGATAGGGGGGTTAGTTTCCTCTTAAAGTACTATTTCAGTTTACTACACAATTTCTATCATCTAAATAATATTAATTAGAATTAAATATGTTGATGAAATTCCGAGTTTGAAAAAATTTGATGACCGGAAGTGCGTTTTTACTGAAATGTATTTTTCAATTTTCTGGTATTTTCTCGAAAACGGCTCCAACGATTTTCATTAACTAGGTATGTGAACTATACACATATAAAGAGGTACAACTTTTATTTGAAACATTTCTCCATGTGAAGTCATTTAAGGTGGCTTTTGGGAGAGGGGCGGGGTTACCTTTTTCTCCGAAGTGCTATCATTGCTGATTAAACAATTCTACCATCCAAACAAAATTAATTAGAAATAAATGGATGGCCAAAATACCGAGTTCCAAGAAAATTAGTAAACCGGAAGTGCGCTTTTACTGAACAGTTTTACTGTTTTCGACGAATTTCGATGGTCTTCGACGAATTTCGTTGGTCTCCGACGAATTTCATTACATGGGATGCACTAATTATATAATTTGTCAATTTCAATTTTGAAAACTTTAGTAAGAGAAAGTTGTGTGAGTGTTTCACACCAAATTTTTTTCTGATATTATATTTAGTATCGTTACCTTAATTTTAAAAATGTTCATATATATATATATATTACACATACAAAGAGCTACAACTTTTATTTAAAACATTTCTCATTTTTCTCATACATATATATATATATATATATATATAAACTTTTATTCTTATAACTACTCTAACAAAAAATAAATAAAATGAATGGCAATTTACTAATGCGATGAGAAATATAAATGGTGATCATCCAGGGAGATGAGCATTAGTCAACCAGCTCTTCAGGGATTGGTGGGTTGTGGACAGGTTGCAAACAGGGCCAGGATTAGGGTGTGATGATAGGTTCTGATGGAATTTATTACAAGGGGATTTAGTAACTTCAGATATGGATGGGATTTTGAGACATCTGTGTGCAGTTAAATTACTGAACTAAAGTGAAGCATTTAAAAGCTGCAGAGAGTTATAAATTGTACAATTCGAATTTTGATTATGTTACTTCGTTCGGATGTTTCCCAGAGTTCGAGTCTAATAAGGCTCCAATTATTCTGTTAAATTATACAATTAAGTGACGTTTTTACTCTCTACTGATTAAGATTATTTCCCCATGTTCGTTTCTTTAATTAGTTAAAACAATTAAAAATCGGCTAAATTTGCAATAAAAATAATCTCTTCTTTCAATGGCGTTACAACTCAGGGAGTTAGGTTTTCCTCTCTTTTCGTTTCCGCCAATCATTCTTATTTTTTGCCGCTAACGTCTAATTATCTTTCGCATCCTGTATCTCTAACTTATCCTCTAGTTTGGGTCAATCCATTCGTCAGGTTTCTCATTCGGTAGGTTATAAAGGATCTTCTCCTCATTCTTGCACTTGGCTTGTCAAAACTTTAAATTATTTAATTCAATCCACGTGATCATGTTAGGCTCCTTGTTTAGGGCGTACAGCTCTATACTTTTCTACGTAGCCAAATCGGTTCATGCTCATTGTATCATACATTTAAGTGAAATTTTCCTTTCGAACAGTAACAACCATTACGCACTTATTAAAGAAAGTGACTAATATTGCACGGTACAGACAAGGATTCTAACTCTGGGGTTCACTAAACGAAATATGCTGCATGAAAATTGCATTTTTGCCCAATAAGTGATAATTTTGGTAACTTTCATCTTAAAGCCCTTTCCAAACAAATCCTAATGAACTAAAGTTAGTTTTACCTATGTAACAAAATTCTATTTTTAATATCTGACGGTTCCATGTCCTAACTTATTCCACATTTTCATTGTATTTGTTAACTTCATAAAAGTATTACAATAGAATATGGTGATAAATATATTAGTGGAGGCCAATGTCAATCAAGTGATGAAAATTAATATATTCATTAATGAAACAATGCACAGAATTATGAAGTAGACAAAACGGCGCTATTAAGTCTTACCATATCAGACATTGAAAGAAATAATAACTAAAATACAAAAGGGAGTTCACAAAACATGAATAAGAAGGAGGAACAGCAACTTCTTTCTGACTATGTCAACACATAAGTAAGACATATACAAATCACTGTTTTCTAAAAGATTAGCTACAAGATAAATGATTGCAGAAAGAGATATGGTTATGGCAGCCCGCTCTACCAGAATAATGTATTTCTTTAACGTATTTTTGATAAAAAGAGGGGGGGGGGACCCAATGAATTTACAACATAACTCAAACAATTTACAACGATGTCAGCATAAATCATTTTCAATGTTGGTCGTCATTTATACAAATATAAAGGCCTAAAATTTCCATTAGAAATAACATCAAGATAGCGCAAAAAATAAGTTAATATTATGAGTGACAACTTTAATGAAAAGCTGTTCACAATTATTGAATAATTCAAGATTTTCACTTACTTTTACTACTGTTACACTTTCGTTTCAACTTTAGATACTGTGTGTACATGTGCGTGCCTGCATAATGTGGTACATACCTTTGTGAGTGTTCAACCAAAAAATCTAAAATGAAGATTCATAAGGAAGTTATTACGTTAATTTATATTTTTTATTAAAAAAAAAAAACTTTTCAATAATTGCGAAGTGTTCGATCCTCCAACTAAGCTATCTTCCTAATCAGTATTCTATTTCAATATTAGCTAATTTCAGTGCAATTGCATCTTATAATTAAACTATTTTTTCAATTCCCTCTTTAAACCACAATATTTATCCAATTATGCATTTTCATACTGTTCTATTTCTTTTATAACCTTGATTACACTAGATGTGAACACATACTAAATTGACCTCATTATCACATTCACCCACACACCCGCACATACATTCTCGGCAAAAAATAAAGAGATAGCGATCTTATATACTTATACATATTGCACATGTATGTATATGTATCTCACATTTACACATCGAGAAAGTCTTTCAGCCTTGAGGATGTCTTAAAATAAGATGGAACGTTGGCAGTGAGATTATTTTATACGACCCTGACCAATTTTTCCAACAACTATATCAACTTAGAGTGTAATAAGGTGATCTCTTAGACTGAATAAGCGCTGATATTGTCAAAGTAAAAGAGCAGAGAAGTGCCTTCAACAAAATTAATTCAAAAATGAATTGAGTAAATGAAATCTTGAAGGATTTTTGTCGTATGTCACCGTCCATATTAAAGTACCATTTTCCTTGAACACAGACTAATTATTCATATAAATATCAACAAATCAGTGGCGGCTTTGGTGGATTGTTTTGGCGACTTTGTAAGTAGTAGGTCCTAGTTCGAGTCCCGCTTATAACTGCAAAATTTATATTTGTTTAAAAAATGTTAAGGGTAAAGTATGTGCTTCTGTCTCCGTCTATGATACCTAACTTGGTAACTGGATGTTAAACTCACTTGAAAAAATATGCATTACTTATCAACAAATCTTTCTTTCTTCCCAAATTTGTTAGGAACAAAATATTCTGCCTTTACAAGCTTGAATTCACAGTCCACTTCGATTAGGCAATTATAAACAAAATAGGAAAACATTAATAAATATCGGAAAATGCCAAAGATGAATTCATAAAAAAGCATTGATTAAATTTAAATATAAAATCTTTTTATAGATATTATAGAGCAAGTTATGGAAATTTAAATAATTTTTGTAATTCACCATTTTTTATATCCATCAAATACTAAATATCAAGAAGGTGCGACACAAACAAATAAATTTTTAGTTTATAAGGACGGTAGTTGTTATTAGCAAGTGTCATAAATTTAGGTAACATGAGAAAAGACAATTTCAGAGTGGGAAGTAATATATTCAACTTGAAGGTCTTCAATTAGTTGAGGGATTGTTGTATAGGAAAGCATAAATTATATAATTAATGAGCAACTTTCATAGCTTTCAGATTATATCGAGGTAAGCCAGTATGATAATACAATACGTACATAAGAAAGAATGTCTATTTACTATTGGTGTTGGCCGCAATTTAATTGCAAACAATACAGGAAAACAAAAAATACTGAAGAGTAAAAGAAATAGTTTGTCCTTCTATAGAATTCTAATACCAATTTGCAATAAAATACATACTTTACTAATACTACACAAAAAATGAAATATTTAAAAATTGAGAACAGGGTCAGGTTTAATACAGAATTCTTCCATGCGTTAAACTATTAAAGGAAGTAAGAAAGCTAGTCCTGCAAAAACCAACTAATTATCTATTTATAAACACACCAAAAATAAGAAGAAAAAAAGGGCGGGAAAACGTCTGGTTGTGGAGAAAGCGCTTATGAATAAGAGAAATATGTATGGTCCATGATGGCTGTAGAAAGCAAGGAAAAGTAATTATTATTTCGTGCTACAAACCGGAAAGGATTATCTATGTTAAATAAAAAAAAAAACTGCTTTTTACCAAATTGTAGCAGATGGTGAATGAACAGTTTTAGATGAATTAAAAGTCTCATATTTTATTTTGGTAGTTTAACAGGTGGTACAATTAAATAAATTTATATTTATTTAATAAAAAATTTATATTTTGTTTAAAAATAAATTTATTTAATTTACTTATAAATAATATAAAGGAGGTATCGTATAATAGAAGCAGAATATTTATGATACCTTTATTCTATTTGTGGAAACTCCCCTTGTTGAGAAGTTCCTAAAATCAATAGAAAGGAATTAAAATTAAATTAATAACATATTGATCGATTATCGAGTTCATTATAATTATGTTGTTTGTGCGCTGCATAGATGACTGACTAATTAAAGTGTGTGTGTGTGTGTGTGTGTGTGTGTGTGTGGTTGTGTGATGTGAGAGGAGAGAGAGAGAGAGAGAGAGAAAGATGAATTTATTATGCTCTGGGACTTATGTCCCTTAGAGCAACAAATAAAATTTACAATATTAAAAATATTTTCTCTGATCTGAGAGACTAAACTGAAATAAACTCTTAATTACTATTTACATTTATAATTTTGTATAAAATATTTACACATATAAAAATTACTACTAATAATAAATTAATAAAATAATGATAATAGTAATAATAATTATTAATATAATAATATAAAACAAAAGAAAAAAATAACTTCTATATACAAACTTAAAAATCTCCTTTGTACAATTCAAACAAATGATTGTAATAAAAAAACTTAAAACTAGGCACTGATTTCTTGTTGGTCAAGTCAGTAGGTAAGTCGTTCCAGAGTCTACTGGCAGCAGCAGTAAAAGAATTTTGGTATGTTACAGTCCTATGTGGTTGTACGTAAAGTCTGGAATCGACAGTCCTTGTAGTTCTTAAGTCTAGTGCAGCTTTTTGTGTGAACATGTCATATAAGTATTTTGGAGTCTGTGTCCTAAACAATTGGTATATGAAATTACCCATAAAGTATTTCCTACGGCAGTCAACAGTAAGCCAGTTTAAAGTAAAGTAATGTGGTGTAATATGTTCGTCTTTCCTAATATTTAATATAAAACGGATACAGGAGTTAAGTGATCTATGGAGTTTGGTGTTAAGTTCCGCAGTAAGGTCAGTGTATACCAGGCAGCAGTAATCAAAATGAGGAAGTATGAGAGTACAAACTAGCTGTTTACGGAGAGATATAGGCAACATATTTTTGTGGAGTTTTAGCTGGTATAGAGATTTATAAATACTATTGCAAATATTACTAGCATGGCTATTCCAAGATAACGTATTAGAAATCGTCACACCTAAACATTTCGCAGTCGTAACATAAGGTATATTTATGTTATTAACAGTAATTTTGGAAATATAGTCTAAATTAATTGTATTTATATATTTTCTACTGCCAATTATCATTGCTTTTGATTTTGTTACATTAAATGTAATGAAATTTGACTTTGTCCAGCTAAGGATTGAATTCACATCAGACTTTACTCTGGCAATACCAGACTCCAATTCAGAGGGCAGACAGTGCAATATATTTGTAAATCATCCGCATAAAGCATATGTTTACAGTATTTTATTACACTAGGCAGATCATTAATATATAAACAGAATAAAAGAGGCCCTAAAACAGAACCCTGTGGTACTCGAGAATTAATTGACTCCCAAGAAGATCTTTCCTCATTGCTACCAATCACTAACTGCCTTCGACTACAAAGATACGATTGAAACCACGACAATGTAGAATCAGAAAAATTTAATAATTTTAATTTATGAAGTAAAAGTGAATGACAGACTGATTCAAAAGCTTTAGAGAAATCAAAAAGCACTAGAATAGTCACCATTCTTTTGTCAATGGCCAAACGAATATCATCTGTTATTTTCAGCAGTACTGTTTGTGTACTGTGACCTTCCCGATAGCCGGACTGGAATGGATTTAATAAATTATTAGTTTTTAGATATTCTTTTATTTGTTGGCAAACAATCCTTTCTAAAGGCTTAGAAACAGCAGGAAGTAAGGATATAGGTCTCAGGTCGTTCAAAGAGGAAGGAAGTTTAATTTTGGGGAGCGGCCGAATATGAGATTGTTTCCATATTGACGGATATATTGAGTATGTTAAAGAAAAATTATAAAGCTCCAATAAAGGAGATATAATAACAGGCATTGATTTTTTTAGGAAGTCTATAGGAATTCCATCAATACCCTTAGCGTTAGATTTGCTGCAAAAGAGATTAGCTAGAAGAGTATCAAGTGTTATATGTTTAAAATAAAATTGCTCGTAAGTGAAACTTGTGTTTGAATGAGCCCATTTATAGAGATCACAGGCAATATTGTTATTAACAAAGCTGGCAAAGTATTTGTTAATTTCATCACAAGTAAAAGGTATGTTACTCTGTCGTGATCGAGATTTAATTAAACCGAGTTTTCTTAATTCATTCCAAATCACCTTGGAATCATTTGTGCCAGAAAATGTACTCGAGTAAAATGTACGTTTAGCCGTTTTAATTATATTTTGTACTTGATTCCTTTTTGTTTTGTATTTCAAATACAGAGCATCATTACGTGTTCTAATAAAAGCCTTACGTAACTTATCACGATCACGCATTAAACAACGAATTTCATCTGTTAACCAAGGTGCAGGTGGTCGCCTAATGTTAGCAGCACGAAGAGGAGCATGTTTATTCATTGTTTCAAGAACAAATTTATTAAAGAGATATACTTTATTGTCTATATCTAAAGATTGATAAAATGAAATCCAGTCACAGTCCTGAAGATCAGCCAAGTATTCTTCACTAACAAAACGTTTAAAATCTCTAAAATAAATTGTTTTACTGAGTAGACGAGTAACTTTAAAGGAATACTTAATTTGAATTAAATCGTGATTGGAGAGGAAGGAAACCGGGAGTTGAGAATGTTCCACAACTTTATCTGGGTCATCAACGATGAAGATATCCAACCAAGTGTGTGAGGAAGATGTGTGATGTGTAGGATAGAAAGGAACAAGAAATAAATTACATTCATGTATAAAATTATTAACATAACTACTATCAAATGTAACACTATTCATATCAGTGTTCCAATCACCCACAATTATTAAATGTTTATAATTCTGATTATATTGCAAAAAAATATTTTCAAAATCAGAAATAAATCCAATTTTAGGAGGCCGATATAAAACAGTAAATAATAATTTGGAAGCTGCATGCCCAGCAATTTCCACAATAAGAAACTCTGGACGAGAACAGTATTGCTCACGAGAAGTAGCTAATATTTTAGCATGCAGCGAATAATGAACAAACAGGCCAACACCACCGCCCACTTTCCCCAAGCGGTCCCATCTGATAAGATTGTAATTGTGTAAATTTACCACTGAGTCACTAACATGAGGTTTTAACCAAGTTTCTGAGAGAGCTATAATATGGTAAAAATGTTTTGAGAAAAAGTGACGGAATTCATCAATATGTGCAACCAATGATTGACAGTTAACATGACACACTAATAAATTATCTAACATATTATAAAGAAAGTTATAATATAATAACATTGTTTTGAAAAAAAGTAACAGTACTCATTAATAGGTGAAACTAATATTTGATTGACTATAATGTAATACACTAATGATTCCATCATTATAATTGTGATAGTTTTTTCAGTAAGATGTAAAAATAAACAGTATAAGTACATTAAATCAGTAAGTTTAAATTCAGAATTAAATAAAGTAATAATAATAAAGAATAAATTTAATATAATGCAGTCAAAATAAAATATACTGTAACTAAAAAGATGTAATTTTAAGCAGTTGTAATACTTTGTATAAAAATACGTATAATAAAACAAATAGCCAGATGACAAGAAAATTAAATTAATATATATGCACATAAAACATTTAACGGTTATTAAGCCTCACTGAGATGGTATGTCATCTGGTTTACAAACGGAAATCACAGGTGCGCCATCAGTTTTCCTAATAAGCACCCTACCATTTTTCACCCACACATACTTTATAATATTTAATTTTTTAGCAGTCCGAGCCGCACCATACAGCTTCTTGAAGTATGGGGTTAGAGATTCGTTGATGTAGTTCTCCTGTGTAGCCCAACCCAATGTGTCTAGTGGAAAAATCCCTTTTAACTTTTCTTTTAGCAACGAGGTTGTCTCTCGTACACCGTCTTAGGAAGGTAGCTATTATGGGAGGTGGTCGTGGAGGATCGATAGTACTTGCACTTGATCTTGCTCGATAAACAAAATCTACCTCTCTGACGTCAACATCCAGAGCTGCACCTATTTTATTTACTAGGTCATTCACACTCTCTCCTTGGACCAACGGTATACCGTGGATTTCCACGGTTTTGTCTCTTGAAGCCTGTTTTAACACTTCAACTGTCACCTGTAATTCTGACACTTTGCTTTCAAGCACCTTCTTCTCATTATTGAGCGCTTCTATTTGAACAATGGGAGAATCTACTTTAGTCTTTAACGTATTTATAGTAGTTGTATTCTCTTGTATGGAACTATAACAAGCATCTAATGACTTCAAAATGTCCGCATTTTGCACTTTCTGACTCTCAATAAAATTATTGAGAGCTGAGGTATTACTCTGAATTGCCATGAGTACCTCCTTTAATGTAGACACATCACTAACAGAGGGTGATTTAGAGGCAACAGGAGATGCTGGTGTAAAATCACTGCGAGTAACTCGTATATCTTTATTACAAGCAGCTCATATCCACGTTTTATTTAATTCTTTTAATGTAGACCAGTCGTCCGACGTGAGGCCAACACACTCCAAATGAAACAATAATTTACATTTAGAACATTGTGCGTGTGAAATGTTTGTAGCGCGCGTTAGAACGACGTTACATTTACCACATTTGGCCATAGTGATGTACTTTAAAATGTTTTTGTTTGTAACAAAAGATAGAAGATAAGATTCTCAACTGTAACCACAAGTGATCAAAGTTCAAAAAGAAATAAATTCAAACTGACTCACCTTACTGTTCTCTTATAAAATTTAACTTAATTAATTTTCGTAAATTACTACGAACTGACGCAAGTTTAACACAAATCAAACTGCTCAAAGTGTAGACAATATTTGAATTCACAATACTGTAACAAAAATAAGACAAAAAACACTGAATAACTACTAGAAAAATTAAATTTTTACGGACACGATGTGAACTTAACTTGATATCAGATCAAGAGAGGAGAGAGGAGAGAGAGAGAGGAGAGTGGAGAGAGAGAGAGAGAGACAGACAGACAGACAGACAGACAGAGAGAGACAGACAGACTATCTAAAATATCTGTGTGTGTAATTAGTTAAGAAGTACAAAAAAAAAAATCGCAGGAACCGTATCCGAGCAAATCTCAAATAACTGGAGAAAAAAATGATACACTTCCGTTTTCTTCAAACTCGGAAATTTATTAAAATATTTAATTGTCTTTAATTTTTTTTTTTTTTACGGCAAGGTCGTTAAAAATACTGAAATGGCACTGCGGAGAAAAGCTTGCAGCTACCACAAGGCTAACAAGTGAGAATACCAAGATTGAAGAAAACTGCTGGAATATTTTTTCGAAGAAACTTGCAGAAAAAAGAAAAGTCAAATCGCAGTTCAGCTTGGCGGATATGAAGTAGATCTTCTTGCCAGTTCTGGTTACCGGTGATTTTTTGTTTTTGAGCTATTTTGTAACATAATACAACTCGCACACAAGCGCAAGGAACTCACACCGTATCACACACAAACAGATAATTTGCAAAAAACCCTCCATTTTTCGGCAGGGGACTTCAAAACACTATATTTTCGGTGGAAACTCAATTCCAAAAAATTGAATGATTGCAATAAATTACAAGGCGGCCGGCCCAAGGACCTTTATTTTGGCAATATTATCTATACCTAGTTCGCTATTTTGCATAAAATTACATTACTATATTTGTTTAGTTATTTCCACGGGTAAATATTTCTCCGTTACTTACATACTCCATCCTCCTTTCTTGCGATTCTTTTCTGACTATTCTACTAAACGTCCTGTTTACTCTTCAATGATATTCATCCTTATTTCCTGATTTTCTTCGTGTAAATTAGATTCATTGTTCTCTTTATAAAATTTATTTTACTTCCTTATTTTTGTTACTGAACTTCCGTAGAGTATTCCAGTATACTCAGCATTCATTTCCGGAAATTTATTTCACTTGAGTGATCAAAGTATAATATAGTCTCCCTCCCACTCATCAAATACTGTTAGGTACTTCATGAGAAATTTTTTTTTTTTCTTTTTCCTCCCTTATAGAATATGGATTTCAACTAAGAATTTGAGGTATACTTGATTTAAACGTCACACTGACGTGTTTCAAAAATATTTATAAAAAAAAAATCCCTACCCCAAATAATGGATTTACATATAAATAAATGCCAAATAATCCAAAAAAGTAAGGCGAAAATATTGCGATTGCTGATTCATTTAAATCTAAGCTAATCTCATTCCAATAATTATAAAGATTATAATTGGATTCTTTACAAAACAGAAAACGTTCAACAACATCAAGTAAGTACTCTACTTTGTAAATTTCATTGTTATTGCATTGCATTGTATTGCAGAGAGTTGCTAAGCATCCAAACTTTTGCACAATGAAGTACAAAATACAGCATCTCCGAGTAAATAGTAAGAAGGACGACACCAAGATTTGTTCTTCACAGTGAATCCATTGTTTCACTATTAAAAGAAAATTGTATATGTTGCAGACAAAAACGTGGTTAGGGACACATTTAAAGCGATAAAAACACCAAAGGACTGTGGCATTAAATTAAGAAATTACTGTTGTGAATGATTCACACGACTTTCTCTCACTGCAATTGTAGCCGATAAATTTGTTTCAAAATTAACAATTTTTTTTTATCTGTTTAATTTACACAAAAAATTAAATGATAAAAAGTATTAATAATTATGCTGGCTGGTTTATGGTTATAAGGAGCTACTTGTGTGTGCAAGCTCCCGAATTTTTCAGCTCCCAATAAAATTTGAAATGACAAAGTGAAAATTAAAAGTGGCAAGATTATATATTTGTGCAATTATTATTCTTTGAAAAAAAAAAAAAGTCTTAGCTAAAAGAGAAAATCTCCAAATATTCAAATCTGAAGCGTAATACACTTCCGGATAATGCTGTATTTTCTACGCTGAGCTCTAGCAATACATTTACATTAAGTAACCACCTTAATATTATAATAGTCCCATAAATTGTAATGAAATGCACTTTAGAGAAAAATGTTATGTTGTAGCTTTCCCGAAATATTTTCTAAGTTGTATAAAATTACTTAAATTGAAAAAAAGAAGAAGAAAAACCTGAACAACTTTTACATATTTGTAGAATATACTATCCTTTCATTTTCCACCGAGAAAATGCATAAAGTTTTTTCAGAGTTGTCAAAACCTATTTTTTTTTTTTTTTAACTTATTTTACAATTAACTTATTTTAAATCCCTCATGATTAAAATCTTTTTATGGATAATTATTTACCACATTAAATTTTAAATCTTTGGCGCACTAACCAATGAAATGCTAAGGCCTGTCAGCCGCCGATGTCTAGGGGAGTGGTCAACACGCCATACTCCTTCGCCATTAGTTCTGGCCTTCGCTACCATGATCGCTACTAAGTGAGTTACCAAATTTTCTCACATGGCTGGGTCAACAATGCTCAAGACCATACGAGAATCGAACTCTGATTTGTGGTAACAAAGGCGAGTGCACTGGCCACTAGACTAAACCGAGATGATTGCAATCATATAATTATTTTAAAAGAAGTAATTGTTAATATTATTATAAATTTTGTAAAAAGGAAATAAATAAAAACTTTCCACTACTTAAAATCAATTAAAAATAAAATCAACTATCAAGAAGTGATTAGCAAAAATAACAGCTTTAAAGTGACAATGTTTGAATCATTTTTTAAGACTTTTTAATGCTAGAAACTTACGGATATAAAAAAATATGCAAAAGTAAAAACATGCCTCGGGGAAATAATCGAAAAGTCTTGGGAATACAACGCCATCCTATATCATTTCTTTTTGAAATTCAGACAGGCTTATGATAGTGTGGATAGAGATCAGCTTTGGAAAGGATTTCGAATATTAGGAGTTACCGAAAAATTGATAAGACTATCCAACATGGCACTGGAAACTACCGGATGCCGTGTTAAGATCCAGAGAAAATTGCCTGAAGAATTTGAAACAAATACAGGCCTTAGGCAGGGAGATCCTCTCTCACCAAGTTTGTACAATGTGGTGCTGAAAATAGCAATAAGAGCCATTCGCAAGAACTCAAATAGCACCACCTATAATCATCTCACACTCAGCTTTATGGCGTACACTGATGACGCTGTGTTAACTGCCGCACGATGAATACCTTAGCCGGTTGTTTTTAAGCGATTGAAGAAGCAGTGAAAAGACTCGGAATGAAAATTAATTATGCTAAAACGGTGTATAAAGAAATCGGGCAGAAAGTGTGGGAACATCGAATGGGCAATCATATAATTTTGCGAACTTCAAACTTTGCGAAGGTCAAACTGTTAAATATTTTGGTGCGGTTGTTAACGAACCTAATGAGGTTGGTTCAGACTAAGACGACAATAGGACTTCCTGATGGAGGGTGAGGTTAGAAACATACTATGGTGCGTTGACTATTTGGCTAAGGGCATTAACACTTGAAATTCCTTACAATTTAGAGGTTTTCATGATATTGCAGGACTTCATGACTTTAGTAAATAATTCAAAAAAAGTTAGAGAACCAAACTGATGTGCTAATGAGGAAAGATTCAATGATTACTTAAAAGCTGAAGAGGAAATAAATAATAGATGGTACTTGATTTTCTTCTTTAAAAACAATCCAATAGCTATGATATTCTTAACATGTATTTAACAATTCCTTTCTCTAGTTTTTCGGCAGAAAAATTATTTTCCATCTGAGAAAACACCAAACAATCTTAAAAGCTAAGCAAACTGCAAGTCTATCTTGCAATTCTGAAGGTCAATCAGCAGGAAAATAACCGCCTGAACCAGGAAATATAGCCAGCAAATGCCACGCAACCATATATAAATAAGTAAGGGATTTGGCAGGATTAAAAAAAATATATTAGAAGTTTGCTGCATGTAAAATTGCAATTTGGGACGCTCCAGTATTTTCTACAAGATAGCGCCCTTGGCTAAATTGTTAGAAATACATAAAAGATATGGTAGATTTATTGGGTGACAAGATGAGACAACAAGGAGAGAAATGAGCTGACATTATATTTTATGGTACCCATTTTTCACACTCTTTATAACATATATACTTAACAAGTAAGTAAGAAGTCATAAAAATATGTCAAATCAGTGGATTACTCAGTAAAGTAGGCGTCATTTATTACTATGTTCGGCTGAATGAATTTACTGGAACACCATTCGCTAAGAATACCAGGCTTATTCTTAAAGTCATCTTAAAACACCTGCTACACTATATTGCTGGTGTAATGTACATACATATTTTAACCGCCTCATATTTTAACCCAGGCAATGTGTTTCTGACATGGGCTTTGAAAAGTTAACATTTTTATACTGACTGGCTATACCAAGGCCCAGGCTACTTTGATAACGAATGAACATCCGAAATGAAAGACGAGCAGGTACCAAGACAGACAGTTTGAGAAAAACAATTTGTTAACTTATAAGAAGTTTTTCACTTGGTCGTAACGTGTTTGCTCCACCCATGAGAAAAATCTCATTTTCTGTTGTCAACAAATAAATATTTTCGTTCTTTCTCTTTTCAATTCCATGGTCGCTATCATTATCCTCCGTGCTTTAAAGTCGTGAAGAGAGAAATACAATGATTTCTCCCTTCCTACCTTTATCTCAGCTTATAAAATAAAATATTATTAAAGAAGCGGGAATGGCTATAACGGCCCACAATCACCGTGACTCAAAAGGATCTATTGTGAAGTCGTCTCGTTGAATTTACCTTAACTGTCGAGCATATACAAAAGTCTGGTAACCACAAGTATGACCTAAAGGCGCTTGAGAGCCACATCGGTACAGCTTGCCTCTGCAAGCATTCAAGACCCAGTTTGGCGGAATCTCGCTCTTGCCAGGTGTTCGTAGAGTCATGGTGCGATGTCTTATCTTCTATCAAGTAAAACCATCATTAATTTATTAGCCAAACTCACTAGGAGCCTATGCTTCCTGCAGTGCCCGGTTAACAAAATCATAATCCTTAAGGCCATAAGGAACTCATTCGTCTGGCCTTGTAAAAAAAAAACTGCTTTGGTCACCTCTGGGTTTATGTCACTCCAATAAAATTTTACACGACTCTTAAGTCTAGGTTGATGGTATGCAACTACATGAGTTTAGCATCAACTAACAAATATTCTCTACCCATTATCACATCTCTTCACAATCACTTCACATTTCGCTTCTAATATAGGCGAATACACAATGCATAAACATTCTAGTCTCTAGAACTGGTGGCTAGTTTCTAAATACATCTACATACTTCACTCATAAACACAATTTTCTAAAAGGCGGAAGGCAAATTTTGTAAGGTCGATTATCTACGAGTTGGGCTGACACAATGGAAAGGTCCACGAGAATTCTGGAAAAACTTACTGCCCCAAACCAGGAGCTTCATTGTCAAGGGTCATTTTTATACGGAACTGTGTGTATTAAGTGTTCATCATGCACTCAACAAGCTGTAACGTATAGAACTGTATACAGCGTATAAATACAATAGAATAACTGCATAACATATTTGAATTAGATTATAAATTAGAGCAATATTACTACATTGCTTCAGGCATAAATTGTGTTGATTATTCAAAACAATTAATCTAAACTGTAACAATGCTAAATTACTAATAAGTGAATTAAATGTTATAGTGGAATAACACTATTATAGTGGAGATAGTTAAAGTGTTGACTACAAACGTTAGAAAACAGAGTGGAGAAGGCGATTATAAACCTTTAATAATTAATTTAATAGTAGCAGCAGTTGGGGGGGACCGTATTTTGGAAGTTGCACGTGACAGCTAGCTAACTTAGAGCCGGCTCTCCCTACTAAACC
This sequence comes from Triatoma infestans, assembly GCA_011037195.1. Classification (NCBI taxonomy): domain Eukaryota; kingdom Metazoa; phylum Arthropoda; class Insecta; order Hemiptera; family Reduviidae; genus Triatoma; species Triatoma infestans. The sequence goes on from JAAEAF010009672.1 coordinate 27,511, forward strand.
AACCGCTAAACTACCTTTATACCTAGAGCACTACTATAAACAGAAGGACTTCTATAACGGTATATACAGATCGGTAGAAGAGCCGTACAAGCTTTGCCGCTACCAATCTTCTAAAATTATTACCACCACATGCCACCAAATACCTTCTCTTTACAACATGGACTTTAATTACACGAAAATCCTTACAATACGCCTAGTTTTTATTATTCTACTTCCATATAAGTTGGTGTAAATAATAATCGCCCTTTATTTAGGAAAAATCTTCCAGATAGTATTCCGAGGTATGGCCGTTGGGCAAGTTCTCTCCGTTAAATAGAATAACCAGTAATAATTTAAAAACAATAAATGCGATATAATAACTGCTATTTAGATAATTAGTTTGCAACCAACCCAAAATTAAATTCTTATTGATAAAAAAAAAAGAAGCTATAATAGTTGAACACGATACACTACCGAATGTATAAATTGATTTTGCACTGGGCAAGTCTATGTTATCATACTGTTTTGACTAAAACATCCTGATGATAGGCGAACGCCCGAAACCGGTCGACGACCACAAAAAGAAGCAGGCTATAATGCGGAAAATAACTCTGATGCTTTCCAACTCTGTGTAAACCATAACAACTATTTCAAGCGCACTTACATTGCAATTTTCCAGGATAATTTATTTATTTTAGAAAATAAGAGAAATATTTAAAACGGCATCAAAGACTGGGGAAAAAATCAGCTTGACACTTTTCACTGTTTAAAAATTAAACGTTTATAAAGAAGAAAATTATTCTGAAATTGATTGATTAAAAAAAAAAAATTAAAACAAAAAACAAAATAAAAGGACATTGCTAAGGAACAGAATTATTTAACAATGGAAAAAATTTAACAAAGCAACAAAAAAAAAAAAAAAATATAAAGTGAATAAAACACATTAAGACCCACGCTTATCCCAGAGAGAAACTGTCGCAGCACACGGGGGATAATGTAACTCGACATGTGATAAATGATAGATAGCTCAGCGAGGCATCCTCTAGTGAAAGGTAAATGGGAGACAGCAGACAGAGAAATCATTTGGTTAGCAACGGCTCTGTACAATATCTAAAAAACGGGACAAAAACACTGCAAATTTTCCTTCTCCTTTTAAATGAATAAGTACGATGTAGAGCAGAGGTTTTTTTTCTATTGCTATGTAATGACAATCATATAATCAGATAGGTGGAATTCGTAACTTCTATTCAAAAGATTAACAATATATTTAAAAAAAAAAAAAAATCTCTGACAACGTCATATCTTTAGAGCAGTCAGAAAAACTGAATTTCGCTCAGTATGAAAAGCATCAAGCTATTATTTACAAAATAAAACTTCTTCACCAATGATTGACCTCCTATCGCTTAATATTATGTTTTTAAAAAACATAATAATTTTTTTTTTAAATTATGTTAAATGTAGTATTTTACATATCGATATTTGAGAGGTAAGCAGTCCAATAATCCAAGAAAAGAACGACAGAATACATTTAAAGTACAAAGCCGAAGAAATTCTCTTATGATTAATTACGATATTTTTTTTAATAATTGTCAACTTGTTGAAAATGTGGCCAGGTCCGTAATGCTGGATAACATCTGGTATTTTATCGGTCGTAGCATGCACATTGGTTTTGTTCCTGACCGGTTTCGGATATTCATCCATCGAGGAGAGCATAAATTGTGTTGATTATTCAAAACAATTAATCTAAAATGTAACAATACTAAATTACTAATAAGTGAATTAAATGTTATACTGGAATAACACTATTATATTGAGATCGTTAAAGTGCTGACTACAAATGTTAGAAAACAGAGTGAAGAATGCTTCTTTAATAATTAATTTAATAGTAGCAGCAGTAGAGGGGTGCCGTCAGAGCTCTGACGATGGATGAATATATCCGAAACAGGTCAGGAACAAAACCAATATGCATGCTAGACGGATAAAATACCAAATTGTCAACTTTCTTGGGCCACTTTGGGATAAAAGCCCTAACAGTATAATAAATACAGAGATAAGTAAAATGAATTAAACTTACAATTAATTAGTAGAAGTTTCAACAGAAGGTTGCAGAAAATCAAAAAAACTTTACGAACAACTTTAGGAAATGATGGCAGTGTAATTAGACCTTTTAAGCGTAAGATTTAAAATTTAAACTACAGGAGCTCGGTACAATCGAAAACAGCGATTTCCGTAAAAAAGATAACTTTGAACCAATGAGAATTAATGAGCTTCAATGTGTAGAGGCTTTCTATGAAAGAGGATAAGTGCAGGGCCGGTAATGTCCCCGCAGTTAAAGGAACACCCCTTCGCCGGAGAGTTAGCTGTTGTAATGTGCTGGTATGTGTGTTATATGTGTTGCAATTGTAGTGTATAGCATGAGCGGTATTAAAAGGGCTTATGTGTGTGTAAGTTTTAGAGAAGAGATAAGTATTAATTAAAATATAAGTAAGAAGTCACCAGTGGTTTATAATAAATATATTAACTCTAAATGAATTTAAATACTTCACAATAATAAGCTTATAAATATATAGAAACACTTGCACGGAAATATTCTCAAACACAAATGTTCAAACTAAACACTTATTTGCTCCTTAAATTTAAAATGAGAGAGTGACTTTCTGAATGCGATGAATGTTACTGGTTGAATGCACAAATTAGACTCTTCAAATAATGTTTCTCTGTTCAGAAGGGGTATTTTACAAAGGTTTTTCTAACTGGGTCCACTGTCTAGGGATATCATTGAAGTCCTTAACAGATTCTAAGTTCATTTCACTGCACTAAAATACACTTTATTTTAATTTAATATCACTAACGTATTTTCCAAAATTATTTTTATTTTTAAACAATAAAAATCGATTTATTTAAATTAAAGTTACTACTGTCTATAGATAATGTAAAAAATGTACATAATAAAAAATGTTTGTACAGCTAAGTAAATTATAACATTATTAAGTCAAAAATTAGTGTGCAGACATTACAATCAGATAAAGGCAATGCCACGTCAATGATAAACGGAAGAAAAGTTAAAAAAAAAAGCCGTGGTTCATATAACTTAACGCTGTGAACTAAATCGAATTTAAAAACCACAAGGTTTGTATTTTTGGAAAGAGAAAGGATTTCTTACTTTTACAGTTGGTGATTTAGTGGCTTTACGACTATCCATTGCGTCAAGATTTTGGTAACGTTCCAGGTACCGTCATCACATCTCCCCACACAACAACTGGTATCTCCACTACTATCTCCTTCCACTTCTTTATATACGTCTACTTTCTTTATTCTTCTAATATATATCTTTTATAAATTATTGCCTTCCTTTAAGGAAATCTTCTAAGTTTAATGGTAGTGTTCCTTGCTCTTTTAGCAACCAATATTTATACTGAGAGGGAGAGAGAAAAAAGGAGAAACTTACAAGACTTGGAAAACTTATACTTTAGAAATATGATAATTCTGTAAAACAGAAGCAAATACGAGCCAATTTTTAAATTCACATTTTGGTAGAACGAATAATAATACTATTCTAAAATAAATCAGATCAACATAAATATGCCTTTCCTTCTTATATTGAAGAGATCAATATGTTCACCTAAAATTAATTCGACCTTGAATGCTAGAGCATGTAGATGGCCCCATATATGCACCTTGAAACAATGATTAAAATAAGTACGAAAATACAGATGCGAAAAATATTGTTTTCAACAAGTTGACTCAATATTAAACAAAACATGATATTATTCACTATAGTGAATAATAGTATTAACTTGGGAAAACAAGGGATGTTTTAATTTTTCTTCTTCTAGAGTACAGTAACGCCTTGTAATTGTATGATAGTTTAAATTGAATCATTAATAATCTCCAATTTATAAAAATGTTAATAAAGCGACGGTTTGGCTTGTAAGGCCATTTAAGGGTTGAATATTTACAAACGAGACAGTTCTAAAATTGTGATACAGTGCATATCGATATTTCTATAGAATATAAAGTTTTCGACTAAGAAAGCCCTTATTCAACTGTCTTATGCGTGCATGCATGTAAGTACTTTTCTTCTTCTTAACTAAGTTGCGTCAACACCTGAGATCTAGGCGCCCGAGCCTTCTCAATGCACTGCCAGCCTCCGGGCAGTGTTCTCTCGTCACAGACAACACTATCCATTACTGGACGACAATGAGCTGTCGAGGCTTTTAGGGTGAGAAACTCCTAGACACGAACCCGGGATCTTCGCGTTACAGGTCTATGAGCTAGTAGTGAACTGATCCCGCCATTAAGTAGTTATTAGCATTTTGGTAGAACAATATTACTTTTTTTTTACTTAGAAATATATTAAATCAATAATCATTGTTTAGCATCTAATGTACAAATTATAAGACCACTAATAATTATCTATGATAATATGTTTTTACAAATAATATTCCTAACATCAAAAATGTATTTTCGAACTTTAATTATCTATAGAAACGTCGACATTACAATAAGACAATTTTGAAACATGCTTCACTAATATTTTTATACTACAAAAATTGGAGTGTTTTTATTTCAAAATAAAATTATAGCAATCCTTCAGAAACACAGTCAAAGAACACATTGATAATTGAAAATATCTTTATTTCTTCTTACACATAGATTATATAATTATAGGAACGTAAAACAAAACAAAAATAGAAATAAGTAATTCACAAACAAAAAAAAAAATAGGTTCCTAAATACATTGAGTTAAAACAGAAAACCTGAAATAGTAATCTAATAATACAAAGAATAACTTAAAATTAAATTTCATAACTAAATTATATCTGTATTGCCAGGCGTGTCTCGCAAAATTAATAATCCCAATGTTATTTTCGCCAATGAGATACAAAGTCAACTGTGATAGTTAGCTGAGATAGTTTGTCGCAACCAACATAAAGAGAGTGTATTTCAGAGAGAACATTTCAGAACATTCAGCCAAAAAGTGGTAAACACTTCGCATATCTCTTTCGTTAGATAGACAATAAAATTTGTTAGCAAGATCACTTTAAATAACATAAAAGAGTTCATTGAACAGTTAAGAAAAATTAAAAATGAAGACCACGACTTATTCTTGTATTGGTAGTTCGTGATTCTTGCATAGAGTCCAGGAAAGTAAAACATAAATAAGAAAGACCTCGATAATGTTAGGAGATAGATACTAAGGATATGGAAGTGAATAGGAAATATCTCTGAAAGCTTTGCCAAACTCACAAAGAAAGTGAGTTTGATCTCTTCACCAAAAGGAGTCAAAGTGAAAAAAAAAAAGAGAGTAAAGCGGATCAGAAGTGGGCTAATGAGGAGGATTACCAATAAATGAAGGATAACTCTTTTATATTATGGTGAACAAGTTGACTTCAACGAATCCCACCTAGTTACTACAACTGTGCCCTCATTAAGAGCCAGTATTAGAATTAGATTTTCCCATTGATTTCAATCTTTTTTCTATATAATGAAATATCAAAGTGCAAAGGGTATAAATAGATCAGGATCGAAAAATACTAAGATTTGAAGATTTTACGAATCACGGGCAAACTGCATCTATATAATACTGAACATTATTCATAAAAAAATATTGAGTGGACTGTATATAATATAATATGTGGTAAGCAACAAATGGGAAATTAAAATATTAAAAATTATATGGGAAAAATGAAAATATAAATTAAATTTAAAAATGGGTAGCAAATATTATTTATTATCACTTTCAATAGGCCAAAGGAATGGCGCTTAACTTGAAACGCAGAATCCTTGTTGCCAGTGTTGGAAGACCCATGTCTCCTTAGCCCAAATCCGGGAAAAGCGGAAAGGAAAATAAGAATAAGGAAATAATTCTTATGTGCTTCAAACTCTTTTTGAGTCTTCACCAATACACTGCTACTTGGCTAATTGTAGATAATAATTAAACGAGCTCCCAGAAGCTCACGGCAGGAAATTAACTGGAAGTAACAACCATGTGATTTGACAACGAGCTCATTTAGGCCAGGAGAACCGTGCCGCCGGTAAATCAACAAGAATACCAGCAGGGAGAGACAGTATCCAGGAAAACCAGAAGTAACAAACTTGTGTTTTCACAATTAAGAGCAACCGAATTGGCTTGTACTGAGACTTACTCAAAAAATGGTTGTTAGATGGCGACTACTCTACTATTGCCTAGGCGACTGACTGAGAAGGAGAATTCATAGGTTACCGAATACATCGAAGGAGAATACATAAGGGAACAGTGTTCATTGAGGCGATTTCTGGTATATTGAAATAATTTGAAATCCGTTCCCCGGTAATTAATGCTCATGAAATCGGGTCAAGACCCAGTACGGTTGCTATCGATAATTTAAGCTGTGAATGAAGCAATATTCTGTGATTTTTTTTACGATCACTTACTCCTCCTTGTAAGAGGAAGTATTGTAACTGTGACAAATTTTCGAAATTCAGTTTTCATCAGAAATACGTATTTTGAGATCCAGTGAGAAAGAAAAAAAAATGTATGCAACGAATGGTCTGTATGTGTGTGTGTGTGTGTGTGTGTGTGTTTATACAAAATATCTTGAAAACGAAAAATCGCAAGAAGCTCAAACTTGGTATTCCGTTTAGGTATCACCACCGCATGTGATACGAAAGTTTCGGGCAAAATCCATCAACCGACGTGCATCTTCTTTACTGAATGTTTTATTCAATTTTTCGCAATTTCCTCGAAAACACCTACAACGAGTTTCTTTAATCTTTGTATACTATCTACACAAATACCTATTTTTTATACATAAATACCTACCACTTTTATTTGTAACATTTTTCTGACAAGATTAATTTTTGTGGAGTTCTGGGGGAATAGTGGCGTTTATCTTTCTTCTAATGTATCACTTCAGTACATTGATGGTACAATGAAGTAATGATGAATATGGTACTCTGTTACCTTCATGATATTAATACTCATGAGAAGTATTACTATAATTCCAAATTTCAAGAAAACAAGTTATCTGGAAAGTGCGGTCTTTATAGAAAAGTTTTTTGAGTTTTTTTTTGGAATTTTCTTGAAAACGCTTACAATGATTTTCTTTAAACTTGGAATGCTAATTCCCAAGATATAAGGAAAATAAGCCAATCACTTTTGTTTGAAATATTTTTCAAAAAAAAAAAAATTGACAGTTTTTAGATAATTGTGCGGAATTTTCGGCAATAAATTTCAAATTTGTAAGGAGTTCAATAATATTATAGGTTCGCTCTTCTAGACAACAATATAACCACTTTTCTACATGCCTGGCTGGGTTGGTAAATTGATAATTATACTCCCATCACCTGCATATTTATCTTAGGACGAATGAGTAAAATTTGAAGTTTAAAGAAACTTTGTCATTTTATATATAATCGTTTTACCAGAGGTTGATAGAAGAAGTTAAGGCTGACCATGTGCTTGGTATGCCTACCGATAGGATGATCCCCAAGCTTTATTTTGAAAGGAACTTCCACAATGTTATAGCGAACAGGGATGAATGGGACAGGGATGCCCCTCTGCTCGGAACTCGGTCTGGTATACAGACGGCTCTAAAACTCCGACTGGGGTCTGTACAGGCAGGCCTAAAGTCAAGATTAAGGCCAGCCTAGGGAAGTATACCACGGTCTTTCAGGCCGAAGTTGTGGCGTTACAACTCTGAGCCAAGGCGATTACAAGGCAAGGGTTAGTGGGTAGAAGAGTGGTCATATACTCCGATAGACAGGCAGCCCTGAAGGCACTTTCCTCACACCAAATAGTCTCAAGACTGGTGTGGGATAGCCTTACTACCCTAACCAAGGTAGGTGCTCGGAATAAGCTGACACTCGCCTGGGCACCGGGTCATGCGGGGTTCCTTGGCAACGAAAAGGCGGATGCCCTGGAGCGGGAAGGCTCGAGGGATATCTTTATAGGCCTCGAGCTCTTCTGCGGGTTGCCCAGGAGCCTCATTCACGCTTCTATCAAGGAATGGATAGAATAACAGCATCTGCGATGGTGGGAAAGTACGCCAGGGCAGTGGCAGGTTAAACTCTTCATTAAGAGACATTTGCCTAAATTTACCAAGGACCTATTGAGCCATGGCCGAAGAGATATAAGGTTAATATTGAGTCTACTAACAGGGCATTGCAGGCCGAATAGGCACATGCACCATTTATTACTTGCAGACAGCCCTTATGCCATTTCTGAAGGACCGAGGAGAAAACTCCGGCCCTTTGTGAGTGTGCCGGACTGGCGAGAACAAAGTTTCTTCAACTGGGGACTGGTAATCCCAAAGCCACGAGATTCATGACGGAGCCACTTTCAGCTTTGCTAGGCCTGATTAAGAAAGCAAAGCTGAAGGATGTGCTATAAACCCAGGGGATGCACAATAGACCTCTTAATGAAGGTCGCAGTGGGATGAGGCGTGGCCTTCCCTAATCTAATCTAATCCAATGTTATTGTTTTAACAGGAGTAAGAAAAAGTCGTATGAGTTAAAAGGAAAGCGAACGATCAATAATCTGTAATGTAGAGAAATGCTTGAAAAAAAATAAAAAATTGAATCCTGCAACCCCGAAAAGGCGACGTGGTTTGTGGAAAAAAGTAGTTACTCTTCACCCAGGATAACGCTCGCCTAAATACTGCCTTAAACGCAGCACAATAACGCACTTTCTGATTTAGACGGAAAATAGTTCTGCCATATTAGCCTTAAAGCCGCGAATCTCGTACCGATTAGATTTCTTTTTGTATGATCTCTTCAAGGAATCAGTCAAGATTTAGGGCTACGAAAAAGCGGAAACAAATGTGCAAAACTGGCTCGCAGGTGATAATTTTTTTTTTTCTTTTTTTTTGTTTTTTTACAATGGGCATAAAAAAAACTAGTAGAAATGTGGATCAAATCTGTGAAGTATTTAGGAATGAAGAGCAAAATATGATGGTGAGATTTATTTAATAGGTCAATATGTTAAAACTATAAAAATTAGTCTCTTAATTTAGTGAATAAACCTCTTAAAAAAATAATTTAAATAAGACTCAATTTTGAGAATTAATACCACAGAAACGTATATGGAAATTAAGCTACTTACGCATTCCTCAAGATATTTATCTAATTTCTAAAATTATGAATCTTGTAAGTCTCTATTTACCTGAAAAAAAAAAAAATAAAAAGTTTATTATTAAAATTCAGATAAGAAATTATTATCTAAGAAATAAAGCAAGAGCTGTTATTTGAAGTAATTGTGTTGATAATACTATTATATATAAAGTGACAAATTTTCTAAAAATTTTATTAATTTGTCCTAAGGTAAACAAAAAGGTTAGAGGCAACAACTGGAGGAACCCAGGCAGGTGGTGAATGATTACACTGTAGTCCAGAAGAGAGCCCAATAACATTGAAACAAACCCATTTCTATAACATTAAAAAATTATTAACACAAATTACGCAAAACAACTTAAAAAAAATTTTTTTTTTCGGAAAAGTGTAACAAATAAAAGTGATAGGTTTATATCCGTGCGGTCAGCATTTCAACTTTAAACGAAGTCATTATAGTCGTTTCCGAAAAAAATTTCCTCCCCCACCCCAAAAAACTCAAAAATCTATTCCATAAAATTACACTTCCGGATAATATAGTTTCTTCAAATTTGGAATTCATGCAACGATTCTAATTAGATTATATAGATGGCATCCATATATTATTATACTGGAGTGGTACTTTAGAAGAAAATTAAACATTCCTGAACCACCCCCCCCAAAACCCCTAAAAAATCAAATTTTACAGGAAAATTTTTCAAATAAATTTAATAGGTATTTATGTGGGTAGATAGTATATGATAAATCGTGTGGATCGATTTTGAAAAGTAAATTCCTAAGAATGTAAACAATATATTTATGTTTGGCCGTTGCTAATTAAACAAGCTATAAAATTAGTTAGCTGGGGCCAAAGAAGAAACTTTTTATTTTTTTTAAAAAGTTTATTCGACGTTTCAGACACCTTTGGTGTCCTTCCTCAGGGACTACAAAACAAAAATATGATGGATATCAACAAAATTGTATGATAAAATTAAAACATATAACAATTTAACAATATTAGAAAGATATGATTCCCTGTTAAGTCTCTGAGAAATTATTAATTGAGTTGTTTTTTTCATTTCTACCACTCTTCACATTTTCCAACTTGTAAAAAAATTTCCCCTCTCTGTTTTCTTTGCAAGCATACCTTACTCTACAACCAAACAATAACCTCATCAAACATTTAACTCTTCATTCTACCTTAACAGGTATCATAATCTTTCTAATATTGTTAAACTGTTATATGTTTTAATTTTATCATACAATTTTCTTGATATCCATATTTTTGTTTTGTAGTTCCTGACGAAGGACACCAAAGGTGTCCGAAATGTCGAATAAACTTTTTTTTTTTAAATAAAAAGTTTCTTCTTTGGCCCCAGCCAACTAATTTTGTAGCTTGTTTAAATTTCTAAGAAATTATCGATATCGGCATGCTCCTTTTGATTGTTTTTTTTTTTCCCATCGACTGCTTTGGCCTTAGCGCCAAATTTTTTGATTGTTATAAATCATTTTATGTGTGCTGAACTTTGTAACGCCCATTTTTAACGAAACTTAATATACTATGCAATTTATGTAGTTTTTCGGCTCTTAGCTAAGTGTTCACACACACAGCCATCTTTTAAATAAAATTGAAAACCCAGACAATCAATTCGTAACTGAGGAATATCCAATGAAATCTTTTTTATTTCAAGATGATCCATCGCTTTGTACAAAATTGTGGATAAAAATATGGATATCAACAAAAAGTTTATTTATGCATACTAGGCCTAAAAAATATTTAGCGCGAGATCTTTTATGGCAAAATTGTAGATGAAGACAAATCTAATTAGCATGTTTAGGCCAGTGACATATTCAACCATTGATACAGATATCAGTAATATCTATATGTAGATAACTAAGCTAGATACCAAAAAATCACAAATATATTTCGTAATTTCCATACTTGAATATAAATTATAAGTGGAAATTTAAACGACCCCTCCCCCAGCATAAATAGTAAACATTATAAGCAGGGAAAACGATAAAAGCCCAGCAACATACAGACAAGACGAGGATATGTAGATATGGGTGCATAATGTTAAGCATAAAGGGAGATTATAAAGCGGCCATTGTCCAGCCACTGGGTTATTTATGCAAACTGATACTGCTCCAACACTAACTGATGTACATACAGCACATATACACATCTCACTAGTCATAGGGGTATAAATGGGATAAACATTCCCCAAGATTACCCCTACAAAGATGCCTACTCCTACATTCCTATTCTAACACATAGACATCTGCCTTATTCATTCTAAAACAATATATACTAACTGTATATACTAACTGATCTTAACATTCTTTAATTTTTTTATATAATACATAATCTCTTCCGCTTTCTACCTTTGAAGTCGAGAGAAGATATATACCCTTTCTTTCGTATAAATATAGAATCATTGCTTGAAAGGATGCGTCCTTCCAATAAGGCTGCTTTTTTTTTAATAATAGCAAGTGGATCATTTAGACCCTGCTTTCCACATGAGTTTTCTCAAATTAATTCAGGCTTTCCGCATGAGTTAATTTTTGCAAATATAAATTTTAACTAAATAATTGTCAGAATTCCTTCCTTCAAGGTTGATGGAAAAAAGTCTGAACGGGTTCGTGAATGCTTGCACCCACGCTACAGCAAAAATCACTAGTAGACTCCTAGACTACTACTAATTGCGCAATAACTACAATAATTAATTGCTTTAAAAGGAAAATGTTAACTATATTTCAATGCCAAAAAAAAACATTTTGGTAAAACTATCCGTTTCAGGTTTTAGAGATCAATAAAAATAATTTACTTCTTACCGGCTTTAAGGGGCCGGAGGAATCGTTATTGTAGTGAAGTAATATTATTTAATATTGAATATTAAATAGAATACCATAAAGTATAGTAAAGATAGAGCAGTGAGCGTGGGAAACGCTGATGTAGCAAATAACTAGAGAAGAAATAATGCAGCGCACAACTACTCAGTCAGTTATAGTTAATGGCTAGTGGAGTGTGGACATCGCAAGGATGAGCGGCAATGTGTCCGGAGCGGAAATGTGTGATTGTATTAGTAGCAGTAGTAGCAGCACTAGGTGAGTGGCGAGGTCGTATGTTCAGTTGGAGTGAAACTCGACCTTGACCTAGGGACTCAGCTGATTCCCAGGACAATAACCCATCAGTTGTAACGCGCAAGTATAAGTATTCACTATTCTTCCGGTTTACCTGCGCAATATTTTCTCTTTTTTTTTCCTTTGTTTTTTTGCATACACCAAAGGGATGTAGAATATTATAGATTTAGTAGGTCTCGTTTGAAGTAAAACTAGTTTTTCTTTCTCTTTTTATAACAAGATTTCATATTATTTTATTTTACTTAATACAGAGTACTCTTAACACCTTTTATTTTAATAGCTAGACTAAGTTGTTCTCGAGAAAGGGGGCACATTGTGTATTTCAGTAGAGTTGCGTGTAGGTGGGTGGCTATCAAGCCTTATCACTTGTTCGATGAGACGAAAACTATTTTGGGTGTATTAATATTTTAAGGGAGGGGTTGCAACGCTGGAAAACTTTATTTTATTGAATAATATATGATATTCTTGAGCGAGACTTTCTTTCTTTGTTTCTCCCGAACAGCCTTAACCTTGTTCCATCAGCAGGTGCAGGTGTGGCCGCGAGCACAGGTAAGTGGTGAACAACCAGCCGCTGGGAGTTAACCCAGGGAGAAGGAGGGAACAACCTAGAGAAAGCTGGCAGAGGGAACGGCCAGCTTCACTCCCCCTCTTATTTCCCTTTTATCTCCATACGGCCCCTACACTGGCTATGCACATAACAGAACTGAGGTGTACGGAAGTGCATTCATTCTATTTCTTATTATGAACCCAGATATACCTATCTCCTTCATTTTGATGCTAGTATAAGTATATCTAGAAGAAATATCTCTTGTTCCCATTTTGAAATTTATAAAAAAATGTAAATCATTTTATCGAGACAATAGCAGTTTTGTTAATGTCAACAACCTAATTTAACCTTTACAGAATGTGGATGGTATATAAAGATCACTATAATAGTTTTGTGATGCCAACAAAATAAGTTTATAAACATCGATAATATGTAAACACTAACAAAATAATCACTGAATTGTCTTTAATAATCTGATGTATAATATTCACACAACTATTTCTGATAGTATTCTACAAACACAAAATGATTGCAACATATTTTACGTAATCCTTGAAATTATAGGAACGCAAGAACTGTATAATAAATTAAATGACATTTTAGTAGAAAGACTATGTGGGACACAGCCCGTAGACTATGTAGGACACAGCCCGTAGACTATGTAGGACACAGCCCGTAGACTATGTAGGACACAGTCCGTAGATTATGTAGGACACAGCCCGTAGACTATGTAGGACATAGCCCGTAGACTATGTAGGACACAGCCCGTAGACTATGTAGGTCTCAGACCGTAGACTATGCACGACATAGCCCGTAAACTATGTAGGACACAGCCCGTAGAACCTCCTAAAGTAAAATTCCTCGGGAAAATGTATTTTAATATAAAACGAGATCCGGTTATAAAATAATCTTAGAAAATCGAGAAAAGAATTGAATAATAATAATAACAATAACAGCAAATCATTCCGTAAAGTCTCACTTTTGGTTAATGATTTTCTTCACTTGAATTTCTCCTTAACGAAAAAACAAAATTATTATCCGAAATATTATAGAGGTGGCAAAACCGAACATATAATCCTATCAGAGATATTTTCCGTGATTGCCTGTTTCTTTTTGTGATAACAATGTGATAACATAGACTTGCGCACATGGCAAATCTAGTTGATACCCTCCTGTGTAACTCAATTTGCTCTGGCAATTCTTTGTTATCACACTGTTTTGACAAAAATATCCTGATGATGAGCGAACGCCCGAAACCGGTCGATGACCACAAAAAGAAGCAGGCTCTCACGGAAAATAATTCTGATGCTTTCCAGCTCTGCGGAATCAACCACAACAACATATAATGCTATTTTACAAGGAAATCTAATATCAATTTTGCAGAAAATGTTTGAAATGTTGCAAAAGACTAAATAAAAAAGTTTGCTACTTATACAAAATCTAATGAAAAACCCGGGAAACCCCGTTTTCGAGAATATTACGAATAAAGACAAAGAATAAAGAACTTCATAACCATATTCTGTGATCCTTTCGCTTAACTAATTTTAACCGAAATTATTATACATAAATATACGTACATTATTAAAACATTAATTTCTTGTCTATATATTTCTTAAAACTTTATTATGTTTCAGGTTTCACAAAAAGTCATATTTCAAAATTTTCATATGTTCGCAATATTTCATCTTTTTAAGCAGCAAGAGAAAGTGAAAGTAAAATATATATATTTCTATTTTTTATGCAAAATACTTTCTCTTTTTTATTTGTATTCTGTAATTTCCTTCTCAAATGACCATATCAGCAAAATCCTTTATTCATCAGGTACTTTTCTATAAAATAGCATATTTTTCAAATATATCCTAATTAAAATTAAAATAAAATAAAAAATTCTACATTATTTACAAAACTCTTTTACAAGCAAAACAAAACAAAACCATAATGTAACAGGACAATATTTGATTAAAATTTACATCATTATTCAATTTGAAAGCGTTTGTATGTTTGTTTAACGTTTAATAAACAAATCATTTTGTTTTTTGTTAAGCAATAATTTTAAATCAAAATGTTCATTAAATATTTTGCTAATTTTAAATTATTTACAAACCTGTTGTTGCTGGTGGATATTATTAAAATAAATAAATCAATCTTTTAAAAATATTATTCCAAGAGAGACATAAAATGCAATTTAGCATTTTCAAAGGACAGATTATTGTGGGCAGAATTTTAATATAATACGGATCTTTTCACAATCGACTATTATGGTTCTCTTAAACAGTCTCTAAACGTATATATACCTGTTATTTAATGAATACACCAACTATTAATTAATTAATTCAGTGTTTTCTAATCATAAAAATTAAATGCTATAATAAAATTTTCAATGTTTTTCTATCTCCCGTCCCATGGGTGTACATTATGGGGGAGGCAAAAGTCAGAGAGAACTAAGTAGGTTCTCTGAATCTGTAACAAATTACATAATTCAATCATAAGCAAGTCTTTGTTGTACATATGTCAAATAATTTACACTATTACAATGAAATGCTGCAGTTACTGTAAGTGGTGAAATAATTGAATATAGATTAGATGCGTTACGTAATAATATCTCAAGAAGCAAGCACAGGACAACAATTTACTAATTAAACAGTTTACAATGGTAGCGCACTTCCAATGTCAACTGAATATCAATTATAATGGTTATAGGAGTACATTAATTTATTGGACTCACAATGTTCATTGTACAATGATTGAACACTGTTCTGTCATATCATGACATGGTCTACCCCTACAGATGGCCATAGAGGAAAGAAGGTCTGCTGAAGTAATAAGATCTATACCCTGCTAATACGACTGTTAGTAAATTCATAAAATACAAGTGTCAAAGTTATAAGTTAGTATCTAGATGTGCGTGATGGATGCAAGAAATATAAAAATATACATAATTTGAAAAAATCAAAATTATGAAGAATATATGACAATTCCCTTGCAAAAGGGCATTTCAGGTAGAAGACCACTATTGTCTTTTAGAGTTCATGAACTCTTGATAGTATTGTGTACCTCTTCTTCTCACAGGGGAAGATTTGAAAGAACAATTAGAAGACATTCCTTCAAAACACAATTTGTTGTAGACTCCGAAGCGGAACACTTGTTTTTCGCTTTCTTAGCATCAGTGCATATTAATAAGTTTATACATTCTTGCAAATAACTTGTGGTTACTATTTCAATAGAATATATTTATTGTTAGCAGTGGTAAATACTTTCTTATTTTCTAATACTTCACTCTCTTAAACATATATATGCTTACAAGCCCTTTTACAAAACCGCTCAAGCCACTACAAACTACAACAACTCAACACACCCCAAATACATTTCATTTGTAAATACATATACGTCTATTGTTCATAAAAAATTTCTATATTAACACCACTGTTATTACATTAGGTAGAGTAATGTATATTTTATCGATCTTTATATTGGGGCTGTCAGAATGCGAATGGCCGAAGGGCCAAACTATGGCGTTGTAGAAAAAATATATATACATATTATCAGACGGGATCAACGTCCAACTACCAAATGAGTGTCGTGTCAGAGACGGAAGCATATACTTTAAGGTTTTCCAGTCACAAGTCCATGCTCACTACCTTGTATCAAATCTCCTCCTCTACAGTTACTTCATTGCTATTATTTCTGCATGAAAAATCAACTCTTCATGTATCCAGCACAAAGCACAAGCAAGCTCTTGTATATGCTGCTAATAAATGTAGTATTTTGATACATAATAATATGAACGGTTGAGACAATGACTGCTGATTTGTAGAAGTTATCACTTACTAAATATTATCACTAATTTTTTTGAGTTGGCACCAGGAGGGAAAAATCAAGTTAGTTATACTTTAAGAAATTATACCAAAGGAACTTGTATTTATGAATGCAAAGTATAGTAAATACCATAAAGACAATTATTACAATAAGTAAAAAAAAAAAGTAAAAGTAAAGTAATGCCTATTTTTTCAGGCGGGCTTAACGTCCAACTACCAAATTAGGTGTCGTGGACGGGGGCGGAAGCACCTACTTTACTATTAACATTTTTTAAACAAATATAAAATTTAGCAGTTATACGCTGGACTCGAACTGGGGTTTTCCCACTTACAAGTCCACGCTCATAACCACTACACCAACACCCTTTAAAAGTGCCCCTTTACTTTCTAGTTAAATAAATAACCAGTCTACACCAATTCATGTACAGGATTTATGCAATACAAAAATTTCTTATATTTTAGTCAGGGAATACAACTTTTAAATCTATGGTGCATTATTTCATGAAGGAAAGATCAAAGTCTGTCAGCGAGTTAAAGCTATTAAAGAATCGTAAGGAAGTCATTTAGTCCTGAGTCTCGCAACAAGTTCTATGTTCTAACTATGCTCACCATTTTTTTTCTCCCGTTGCTGGGACAACATCGTTCAATCCTCCAGTGGAATTTTATATGATTGCTCGACCAAAGGCTAGAACGCTAAACACTAGACTTCCGTAGGGACAGTTTAAAATTACTCAAGTCTAAAAAAAATATAACTATTATCAATGAGAGAATAAAATCCACAAAAAAAATTGCAACAATAAATAAACCGACAGGGTAAAATTGATAGGAAACCATCCCATTCAGATACCCAACTACGGTTAAAATAAAAACGAAGAAGAAAAAAAAAAAAATGGTTTACGGTAAAATATTTATGGTAAGAATTTCAAATATATTGATGCTAAAAAAAGATACAAAACAGGAAAAAATTCAATTTAGTTATTGGCGTTCCCATAAAAATAAGAAAACTGCTTCACTAGACATAGTTTAGAAAATAGACAGAGAGAGATTGAGAGTGAAAGATGTGGGGGATAGTTGGCGAGAGCTAAAAGGAGGGGTTTATACAGCAGATAACGGAGCTACCTCGTTTTATGGAGCTATCATGCGGAACAGATGCTACCGACCGTAGTCAATGTGTCCCTTCTGGGAATTCAGCCATTGTAAACAGCAAAAGACCAGATTTTTTTTTTAAGAGGTAAGCTCCTTCCCTAAAAACATAAATATTAAGATATAATATATATTTACTAAGTAAAAGGGAAAATTTAGAATGTATTCGACAGTCTGTTGTTACTATACAAGGGAGCTTAAAATTTAATTAAATTTTTCCGTGTACTGTAGGAAAATTTTCTCTTATAATATTCTACAAGAGTAGTGCGGAACCTCTAATTGAATTGGAATTTATTCCGCAAAAAAATAAGATTATCTATAATAATTTTAAATTACGTTCTCTTATAGAAGAATGTATTACAATACACATATTCATAATGTGTTCAACATGTTGAACAATTCAAAAAAGCAGAGTGACAAATTAATGAGTTTTTTATGGTACTATTGAGAAATTTACGAACAATGTAGGTGTAAGCTATGATGACTTTAACTCAAACTGTGATTAATTTAAACTAAATGATTATCTGACTGGTTAATATATTCGTACGTGACTCCTAAGACCTAATTACCTGTTAGTAATTATTTTGCTATAATATTTATGTTGATTATAACTTTTGTCCAGAGTTTCAATTTATTTATTATTTTCCATAATGTAATCATTATTTACGCTCAAAAATAAAAATTATAACTAAATTTTTGAGTTAAAAGTTTGTGAATGAGTGGAGCTGTACAATGTTCAGCATGTAACGAACGCCCTTTAACTGTGTTCAGTTTGTCTTTAAAAAGTTTCCCGCTCTTATTACTTTCTTATCCGAATTTTCACCGGAAGTATCCGTTTTGAGATCCCCTGAGTCCAAAAAAGTGGGTTTAGAAAATGGTGTGTGTGTGTGTGTGTGTGTGTGTGTCGTTTTATGTGAACAGCATAGTTCAAAAACGAAAAATAGTAAAAAGTTCAAATTTAATATTACGTTTAGGTATCTCCATGGGATCCGACAGTAGGCCATCTCCAAAACTTCTCAACCGGAAGTAACCATTTTAGTGATGTTTTTTTTTTTTTTTTTTTCTTGCGATTTTCATCAAACATACTACATCAACTCAATTATACATACCAAATATCTATAACTTGTATTTGAAACATTTCTCTAGGAAAATTCATTTAAGGGCAATTTTGGAGGAGAAGCTGGGGGGTTAGGTTTTCGTCTAAAGTGCTATTTCAGTTTATTTTACAATTCTGTCGTATAAATAATATTAATTATAATTAAATGTTGTTGAAACCCCAAGTTAACAGAAAATCGCATGACCGTAAAAGCGATTTTCATTGAAATGTATTTTATAATATTCTGGTATTTTTTTGAAAATCGCTCCAACGATTTTCTTCAATCAAATTATGTGAATTACACATATAAAGAGCTACAACTTTTATTTGAAATATTTCTCCTATTTAAAGTGATTTAAGGGTTTTTTTTGGGAGAGGGATGGGGTTATGTTTTTCTCTAAAATGCTATCATAGTTGATTATACAATTCTACCATCTAAACAGATTTAATAAGAAATAAATTCCGAGTTGCCGAAATTCCGAATTCCAAGAAAATTAGTAAACCGGAAGTACGCTTTTACTGAACAGTTTTTTTTTTTTCATTATTCGAAGAATTTCGATCAACTCCGACGAATTTCATTAAATTTCGTACACAAACTATAAAATTTGTCAAATTATAATTTTGAAAATTGGAGTAAGAGAAGTTTGCGTGAGAGTTACACACCAGATTTTTACTCATCTCATCTCTTTTTTTATTTAACAAAATAAATAAACAATAAAATCATTCATTCGCTCTCTCTCTCTCTCTCTCTCACCATATTTTCTAAATAGAAACAAAACGTTACTGATCATGAATCCTTCTTCGATCAAGTCTTGCGAACGAAACTGGGTCATTAAGTGACGAGTAACTGTATGTACTTATAATAAAAATGTGAAGTTTGTAGAAAATGTGTCATTAAGAAACAAAAGAACTATAGTAAGATTATGTTCTGTGTGTGTGTGTGTGTGTGTGTTTTTATACTAGATTTTTTAAACTTTAATACTGTGAGAAGAAATATAGTGATTTCGAGAATTTTAACAAATTTTCGAAATTAACTGGAAATTCATGTTTTGAGATGTGAAACCCTGATAAACTTTTTCTCTGACTATACAGTATAGTACAATATAATAGACAAATTTTGTAAAGCTTGGAGGGGGGCAGTTTAAATTTTAAACTAATTGTCAGAGTCCTCAGTCCTCAAAACATTTATTTATTTATTTACTGGAATTCTGTCAACGTTTTAATTTATATTAATAATAGAGTGGTGGTAAAACCATATACACTGTACCGAAGTGGTACTATACAAATGCATAGAATAGAACATAATGTATTTACCTGAATATAAACATACACACACACAATACAATATGGAGCAAATCAATTTAGGGCCATCATTATCTATAACAACAAACTTTGGCCTATTCTAGATAAAACAACAGTGAAACAACAGTAAATAAAACAATCAGTCAGTGTTCAACTGGATTATATATTCCAGTTGTGAACTGAATCTGCATCAATATTGGAAAATGTGAAATTTATAGGTTATAGGATAATTTAAAGTAAAAGTAAAGTAATGCCTATTTATTCAGGCGGTCTTAACGTGCAACTACCAAATTGGGTGTTGTGGGCGGGGGCGGAAGCACATACTTTACTATTAACATTTTTCATACCAAAATAAAATTTAGCAGTTATACGCGGGACTCGAACTGGGGTCGTCCACTTACAAGGTCCATGCTCATAACCACTACACCAAACACCCGCCCCAATAATTTAAAGGTTTTTCAAACATTTTTTTTTCCCCAAATTTCTTATTTTGCGGAATCTTGGTAACAATTCTAGTTGCCATTTAGCTTGGAGCCATATCGGATTTAAACAATCTCATTGTTGTTAAATGTAAGTTATTTTTGTTCCTCACATTATAGGAATGTTGTGATCGCTTCTTAATTCTTGCTTCACATTGTCTTTAATGAACAAAATAATGAGAGGAAAGCAGCAAGCATAAGACTACTATTCCCAGAACTTCTATAAGAAAATCAATTTTCCCGTGAAAATGTTTCAAATCAAAAAAGGTTAGGCATTTATATATGTAAACAGTATATGGAATTTAAAGAAAATCTTTAGAATCGTTGTTCAAGAAAATCGCGAAAAACTGAAAAGAAAACTATTCAGTAAAGCCACACACTGCCAGTTGATGGATCTGCCCGAAACCTTCGTGTCTCATGCAGTGGTATACCAACTCTGAACTTCCTACTATTTTTAGTTTATGAGACATTTTTTTATTAACAGGCACAAGGACATCCGGTAAAAACATTTCTTTCATATTCTGGGAACATCAAATCATGTTTTTCCGGTGTGATTTCAATTACGAAAATTTGACGCAGTAGCAAAATATTTTGTGTAAGAGAATGTAAATGTTTCTAGTGAATACACTTTCTCCTGTTTATGGACAAAATCAAAAATTTTCTTAAAACTTTGCATACTAGTGCCTATCATTTTTATTTGAAACTTTTTCATACAAAAATTGTATGTATATCTGCATTTTAAATTTGTTTTGTTCAGTATAAAAAAAAAAATATTATCTTTGTAAACTTTTAAAATAACTTTCAATATTTTTTCTTTTTTTTCTTTGGATGGGTCTTTTTTTTTTAATTTCGTGTGTAAACAGTTAGTCAGAAGTGTATTGACAATTGGAATAGTCATCACAGTTTGAATCGAAACACTTCTGCGTCTATATGCAGTGAAAGAAAAGAAAAAAAAACGGAATTGAGTTGATATGTGTACATAATATTTATCTTTTAGGGTTGCGGATATTATCTTATTTACATTGACTTGTGAAGGATTTTTAGAAGTTGATGTCTAGTTGTGACTATTATTGGGTGTGAGTGTGTGTGTATGAGTTTATGTTTTTGTATGCTGGTGCAAACATTGATGGTGGAAACAAGAGTAAGAAGAGAATGTTCGGCGTGTAACAGTAAACCCATTTCCTTCACCCTAATCACCGATCTTGTTGCAACACCTCTACCAGCCATAACTTTGCGACACTTCACATGATATAGTCTTAATCCTTACTCTTCCATTCTGTTACTGCTATTATTAATACAAATGGGATATTACTTCCTTAAAACGCTGCAAAAGGAAGTAAGGTACCAAATTTTCAAAACAGAGAATTCACTAGACAGTTTATACAATGTTTTAAAGTATAGTTTATGTGTGTGTATGCGTGTGTGCGCGCCTGCTTTTTCTATATGAAAGAAATATCTCGAAAAAAGAAGAATCGTAGAAAGCTCAAACTTGATACTATGCTTTCACTCATATTAACAGAAAAGCTGAGGCTTCCTGCCGGAAGTGACCCCAACAAAGAGTCCTTTGAATTATTCTGTATAAAAATGAATGCAAAAAATTATTTTCTATTTCACCAAATAAAATTTGGCACAGAGCTGAATTGCAGCTTTTTTTAGGCAGCTATCCCCCCTTTTTTTGAAAAAACAAAACCTGCAGGGCTGTCCGTATTATAAAAGGAGTCTTCCTGGCTGCTCTAACCCCAGACGCTCATCAATATCTCTCGCCACCTCCACATCTCAAAAAAATCTCATACCCACTTCAAAGACTGGTTATTATTATTATTTCGTTTTTTCCTCAGCCAGAGGGCCGGTGAGAATTCAAAGCCTCAAAAAAAAAAAATTGAGAGAGAAAAATTCTCTGAAAGAAATGTGGTCCAACTAACACCATTTTACTTAGAAAAGTGTTTGTTCGAGTTTTCGGTGGATCAAATTTCTCAAAGTAAAGTAGAGAGAATATTAAGCTTTAAGTATCACAGAAAATTGATGTAAGGTTGACTTTCTAGCTAGTGGGAATAAGTACTAGCTAGCTTTCTATTCATGCCAAGTACATTAGGTACTTAATACCTTACTGCTTCAAAATATAAATATTTCGATAATTATTAATTATCCAGATTAAAAAAAAAATGAATGATTCTAACGACTGGCAAAATTAATAACATAAGTAAATCTTATCTTAATAACCGGACCAAGATTCTAAATCAGATCAATTGCAAACATTATTAAATTTATTATTTGCAATTTTTTTATAAAAATATGAGCTTCTTTTTATACGGATGTGAAATCAGCTAGAGGTTGACATAAAGCATCTTCTCTATTGAAATTAGCACAAATTTTCTTTCTATAAGAACACAAATAAATTTAGTGTTTATAATTTAATTAGAATCAAATTTACATTCGACCAGAAACCTAGTTAAGTTATTCTTTATTAAGAAACTCTACTACATAATGCACAATAAGGAATCTAATACATAATAAGAATAACCATCAGCAACATAATCTACAGAAATCCATAAGAAATATAGATAATAAATGACAGTAAATTAATGACTTAGAGGGAAACCCAAAGAATAATCAATAAGAACATTTTCGTCAATGAATACATTGAAAGCAGATAAAACTAAGTAAATAAACAGAATAATAACTGCTATTTTTAATGCTAATTGTTTATAATTATTTTGTAATCAATTTAATTTATTGTAATTGAGATAGCTAACTTCTATTCATTATTTAATTTAATTTTATATTCATTTTAATATGCTATTGTTATTTTATCAGTTTTATTTAGTACACAATAAATAGTAAGAGGAAGTGACGCGATCGTGCAAGATTTTCGAAATTGAGTTTTCACCGGAAATTCACGTTTTGAGGTCTCCTGAGTCCAAAAAAGTGACTTTTAGAAAATGGTCTGTGTGTGTGTGTATATATATCTATGTGTGAAAAGATTATCTCAAATACGAAAAGTTGTAGCAAGCTCAAACTTAGGATCCGTTTAGGTACTACCACGCATCATCAGACACGAAGATTTCGGGAAAAATCTAGCAACCCAAGTGCTACTTTATTTTTTGTTAGAAATAAAATTTTTTTAGAACTTAATTTGAACTTTATTTTATTAAAGGTATTATTAAATTACAATTAAATTAATAAGAGATATTATTAAAATTTACAATCGCTTTTAAAAACATGTGGAAGCTATTTCTTCTTAAGATATGCACAAATAAAATAGTACTATGATGATATTGTATTTATACAATATATTTATATACAAGTATACACCCGTGTGCTTGCTCTTTTCAAAAACTGTAAACATTTATGTAACGGCATGAGAGAAAACACACACGCCCGACCGAGAGAAAACAAACTCTCCCTGCTACTCTCTCATTTAAGCAGGCTAGAGTGGGGAACCTGTATATAAGCCAGTAAAAGAACGGGACATCCATCAATCTATGAGATTCAACCATACATCGCATCGTGTCATATCTCTACTCCCACCTTTTATTCTATAAAATCATTACAGTCCAGTGCAGTTTGTGTAACTTATAGTTATATTATAACAGTGTCTTCAGATCTCGTCTAATTAATCAATCCAAATTTCTCTCCTCATCAACTACATTATATTTAGGACGTTTTATCATCCTCAAACTATTAAAGAATCCCGCCTCAATAGGAATTAAAAGTATCACAACTAACGGCTATAATTTGAATTTCATAATTGATTCATAATTTCAGAATTGATAAGAATTTCTCCAAGAATTATTATATATTTACTAGTAAAAATTTTTATATTCAAGTCAGAGATAAGATTATGTTCTAATAGTTATTAAAAACGATAGAAGAGAACCTATATAGGAAACTACAAGTAATTGAATTCAGTACTGAATGATGTAAAGGAAGCTGGGTGCGGAGATTTCTTCAATCAACTTAACTTACTCTTCCATTTCGTACATCTGTGTTGTGTGTATGTATGGGTATGTTCGTGTGAGTGTGTGTGTGTGTGTATAAGGGACTCTAGTACTGTAAATACAAAGTTGTTTGAGTTCGTTTTCATTCCAACTTAAAAACTTTTTGGCGGAGACTTAAAAGTTTGAAAGGAGCGACGTTCTGCTATCCGCCGTTTACATATATAGAAGAATGTGAAGCAGTCTATATATATATTTATTTATAGTAATTGTGTTTTTGTGTTTGTTAGAAAGTAAAATGTTTAAAAAAATAATATAAAAACTTTAGAAAAACATGTGTTCACTTTAATACTGAACTGAATGTAACAAATATAAATATATCTCTAGAAACTTAATATTATTAAAAAGTATGCCTCTAAACTTATTGTTTTCTTCATAACGTTTGAATTTAGTTTACATAATATGAGTTGGTAATCAACTACTTTTCCATATCTGATTTGAATCGCTGAAAAAAAAGTATATCGGCATTTCCAAAAGTAAAAGCAAACTTACTTTATTTTAAACTTCACTTGGAATAAAGAACAATATGGTGATTTTTAACAAACATGATGTTATATATATGTATAACAATATATTTTCATTTTATACAACTTTAACTCCAGCATTATAAGTAAATCCCTGAAAATAAGCTGTATTTCCGCTTGAAGCATTCAGAATTTTCTTCATAACTAACTTTTATTTTGAAAGATTTATTGATAAATCAAGAAATAATGCGATCGAATTAAAATATATGAATCTTCACCGTAAATTGTATTGAAATTCCTATGTTCTTAAAGGGTCCAGTGAATACTGATTTATTGATTTTCAATATAAACAATTTTAACTAAACAATTATAGAAGTTGGAAGTTGATAATATTACAAATAGATGTTACAAGAAAATTTCAGTTAACAAATCTTTCAACTAGAATTATCTGCTTCATTGGAACGTGTAATGGCAAAAGAGAGAATTAAGAGAGAGAAGACAAGACCCTCTATGGTACTCTCTGACTTAAGCAGGCTAGAGTGGGAGAACCTGTATATAAGCCAGTGAGAATCTACCGAACGATATACATCTATCTATCAGATTCAACCATACATCGCATCGTGTCATATCTCTATTCCCACCTTTTATTCTATAAAATCATTACAAGTCCAGTGCAGTTGATGTAAACTTATAGCTATATAATAACAGTGTCTTCATATCTCTTTTAATTAATCAACCTAATTTCTCTCCTCATCAACTCCATTATAAAGTTTTACTTTTTTTTAAAAAAATTTCTAGAAAAGAATTCATTTTATTTACAACCCACAAAGCTCTTCCATTTACACATGAAATCTCTGTGAGAAATACTTAGCCCAATGTTATACAATTGTTTACTTTCTTATAGTCCTAGTAAGATGGATTATTGCTATCGTGTTAAATATTCCAAATTGAGTATTAACAGGAAATACATGTTTTGAGATGCCCCGAATATTTAAAAGGCAGGAAGTACAAAATTTATGTTCCATTTACGTACTATTACCGCATCTGACACGAAGGTATCGGCTAGAATCGGTCAATCGGCAATGCGACTGTATTTGTTGTTCGCGTATTTCTCGAAAACGGCTCCAAAAATTTTCACTCAACATCATGCACTATCTACATTCATAAATTCATATTACTTTTATTTGAAACATTTTCCCGGGAAAATTGTTTTATTTTTTGTGGGTTCTGGAAAAACAGGAGCGTTAAGTCCTCTAAATCCTCTAAATCCTCTAAATTCCTTCTAAATTATTTCTGTACAATGAATCGTTCTATTAACTATAGAATATTAATATATTTTAGAAACATTGCTAAAATTCCAAAATTGAAGATCAGTTAAAACCGGAAGCGTGACTTTACAGAATTGATTTTTTTTTTTTTTTTTTATCAAAAATATTTATAATGTTTACCTTTAAACGTGAAATTGCTACCATCCGCACAGATATAAACGTATAATTTTTTACTAGAATCATTTCCAGTACCGAGTTGTAAGATAAGTATTTTGTTAATGAAAATTTCGTTTTATCTCTTGCCTATAATCTCGGACATTTCTTGAAGTCTGGAACAATTGTGAGAAGAATGATTCTTTTACTTTCTCTTACTCCTAGTAAGAGAATTATTGTAATGTGTCGCAAATTTTCGATATTGAGTTTTCACCGGACATATCCGTGTTTTGAGGTCCCCTTAGTCCAAAAAAGTGGTTTTTAACAAATGGTCTGTGTGTGTATGTGAGCAGCATAGCTAAAAAACGAAAAATCGTAGAAAGTTCGAACTTGATATTCCGTTTAGTCATCACCATGGGATCCGACAGTGGGTCATCTGTCAAAATTCCTCAACCTACCACTTTACTAGTTGTTTTTTTTTTTTTTACGTTTTTGTGATTTTCTCAAAAATAGCTTCAACGATTTTCTTTAAACTTGGTATATCAACTACACATTCTAACAACTACAACTTTTATTTGAAAGTTTTCTCCAGAAAAATTCATTAAAAGGCCCTTCTGGGGGAGGGGTAGGGTTAGGTTTACATCTAAAGTGCTATTTCAGTTTATTAGACAATTCTGCCATCTAAATAATGTTAATTAGAATTAAATATGTTGTTGAAATTCCGAGTTTGAAAAAAATCGAATAACCGGAAGTGCGTTTACTTTACCAGTTTACTAAATGATTTTTTTTCACTTTTTCGCGATTTTCTCAAAAATGGCTCCGACGATTTTCTTGAGCCTTACTGTATAAACTAAACAATGCAATATCTACTACACCTTTATTATAACATGTCTCTTGGCAAATTCATTTAGGGCACTTTTAGGGGAGGGGTGGGTACATCTTCCTCTAAACAGTGGGGGCACCCCCCCTATCAAGTTGATTATACAATTCTATCATCCACGAAAATTAATTACAATAATAGATGTCCAAATTCATTTTCAAGAAAATCACTAAACCGGAGTGCCTTTTTACTACGTTTTTCAGTTTTCGACGGATTTCATTAAATTTGGTACACTTAACTATAATATTTGTCAATTATAATTTTGAGAACTGGAGTAAGAGAAAGTTGTATGAGTGTTTCACACCATATTTTTTTTTATATTGCAAAGAGAAAATCACGCTTCTGTATTATCTTTTCTTCTTCCAGATAAAAGCTATAGATTTTATAGAAGTTTACGCTGAGACTAACTTTAATAAGTGACGAATTATTTGTTTGTTTCTTTTCGTCATAACTCTTCTTCACTTATTCTTCCTTTTTCCTTAGCTTATCTATTTGGCTAGCAGATGAAAAGGAAACGTCACCGAGACAGAGACAGATAGAGGAAGGGCATTAAAAGTGTGCTAAACCACAAGACGGAGACAAGCTAAAGAGTTTATCAAAAGCTATTCGCTTGGATTCGCAGCAATGACATTTGACCACCAAGATGTTGATTTAAGAAGAGCATCCAACACAAAGTCCTAGCAGAGAGAAGGCTTTTGTAAGTCTTAAAGGAAGAAGAATAAACAGCAACGTAATGCTCTATCACTATGCAAAGGCTTCTTTAGTTAAAAGTTCGGCTTTTGCAGGAAGAAAAACTAACGCCTTCAAGCTCACGAAGGAGTAGCCTCTTCACACACACTCTCCAGTCCTCTTATTTAGACATGTGAAGAGGATGTTCTCTTTAAATGAGTGCTACAAATATAACCATCGAGGTTGCGATGTTTTAGATAGGCTAGCCAAAGCCAATTGTAATCGATGAAGATTTGGATAAATACTCGTACCTTGGTATTTCTACCTACACCAATTCAAAACCTACTACTTTTTTTAATTTTTTTATTGTACCAAAGGTCTAAAGTTCCATTACATAAAACAAGTAAAAATTCATTATACATTTTAAATATGACTACAGTTATCAAATCAAAGTGGCAACGTTAAATTAAATATTTACAGTACCTCAGTAATACTCTCTATAAAATTATTTATTGAGGCAAATTTTAAACCCAAACTGTTAAACAGTATTGTGGATGAAGGGCCGGCGATAATATAATTTATTATTTATTGTTTCATATGCATACTATAAATTCCAAAATTTAGCCTAGTGAAACGAACACTTTAGCTAACGATTGCATGATACTTGTCCACAAATGAACAATAACCGCAAACCTAATTTATAAAACAGCAAGTATTGCATCGTTAAAATTCATTTTTTTGCCTCATAAAGTTACGAAAAAAAGAAATTATAATCTGTTTTTTCAAGAGTTCCAGCAATGAGGTCACTGCAGCAGTCATCATAGCAATCTACATTCCATTAGCTCTTATATTCCGTACACAATTATGGCTTTCCATTATGGCAGTATTTACCACGTTCAATTTCATTAGCACACTATTGATTTTTATTTGGTTTTTTAAACGCAATATGAGTAATAAATTACTAATTCAAATTAAGTAATAATCTTGTCCGCCTTATCAAATTTTTGCGCATTATGTTAACAAAAACTATGATAATTTTTCATTATCCGTCTGTCCGCCATTATTCATACCGTTCTGTATGTGTGAATCAATGGCATTATCGCGTAAAAAAAAAAAATAATGAAAAAAGCCATATCAGTGTAAATAATCGCTTTCGGATTGGAGAAAGTTTTATTTCATGAACATAGCAAATAAGGATCCAGCAGGTAAAGTATTTATTTTTTGAAAGACTGTACCTTTTGGTAGGCACTTAAGAGTAAGTCATATAAATGAGGGTCGACACAGCACAGAGTGCCTGTTCCCTGTGCCCTATTAAGTCCAAGAGGAGATAGGACAAACTCTTTCTAATCTAACACATTTCCTTTCAAATGTTCCTACCGAAGAAATCGAAAACAAAGTAAGTGCCTCACAACCACTTCAAAGTCAAACCTTCCCTTAATTGCAATACACACGCAAAAAGTGTAAAATATATTTATAAATATAAGAATCTGTTCCAAATTCACAAGATTTTTTCAATATTATTGTACTTTCATCCGACTTTGCCCTATAGCTGCTAAGTATTTTTTGTTTGAACCCGGCTGATAAACAGAAATAGGTGAAATGTTATTGGTGTGTTGTGTTGTAGTAGTGGTAGTAGCTTGTGGCGTGAGTGGTTTTGTAAAGGGCTTGTGTATATGTTCAAAGAGAAGAGAAGTAATAAGAATAATTAAGCAAACACTGGTAGATTAAATTAAATATATTATCTTTAAAGAAATTTAAATGCTTTTCAATAACACAGTAATTATGTTTATATATCAATTATTTATATAGATTAAGTGCAAAACTCTTACGTTTTAACTTATAACTGGCACAAGTGTTCTGGTTCGGTATCTGTTTCAGACTGTTCTTGTTTGAATGCAGAATGCAGACTGTCTTGAAAGAATGTCTTCT
>JAAEAF010009673.1:0-55670 GCA_011037195.1 Triatoma infestans
CTCTTTGCTTTGTACACTTTTGTTTCTGGCTAGATTAACGTTGTAAATCTTTAGTATTCTGGGCCCGAATTTAATCATGTAGCACTTGCATTGTTCAAACGCAATTATTTATTTATTGCTACTTGGGTTGCCTTTTATGTAACTATTAATAAATTTTTTTTCCAGAAAATACATTTCGTTATTTATAATTTATAAATTATTAGAATTCATGTATTTCCTTCATATTTGGAATAGATAAATACAAAATAAAATAAAATAATCTGGATTTAAGCACTCCGTAAGGCTTTCTCTCAATATAATGTTAATATAAGGAATAAAAACGACAAAGTTTCTTTAGTTATGTAGTTCCTAAAATTTGCTTAGACGCCCTAAGTAATGTAAGTGGGTTACTTTGTAGACCAAAAGTCACGGCCAGTAACATTGAACCTCATGCAATTTCTAACGTCACAATTTCTCTTAGTATTCCAAGTTTAATAAAAAACGTACCAAGGTAAAGTTTTTTTTCAAATTTGGAATTAAAGCAACGTTAAGGAATTTACTTCAATATTGTAGCAGTGGTAGAACCGTACATCATGTTGAAATGGTACTTTAGAGGAAAATCTTAATGTTGTTACTTCTCTCACATAAAAAAATAAAAAAAGGTGTGAAACACTCACAAAACTTTCTCTTACTCCAGTTCTCAAAATTATAACTGACAAATTTTTTAGTTAGTGTACCAAAATTTAATGAAATTCGCCGGATTTCGTCGAAATTCTACGAAAACTGAAAAACGTGTTCAGTAAAAGTGTACTACGCGGTTTACTACTTTTCTTGAAACTCGGTATTTTAGCTAGCTATTAATGTCTAATTAATTTTGTTTGGATTATTGAATTCTATAATCACCTGTGATAGCACTTTAGAGAAAAAACATAACCTCATCCCATCCCCAAAAGCCCCCTTAATTAATTGACTTTTCCAGGAGAAATGTATCAAATAAAAGTTGTAGCACTTTATATGTTTAGTTTCATTACTCCCCGTTTAAAGAAAAAATCGTTTAAGCATTTTCAAAAAAAAAATACCAGAAACTTGCAAAATACATTTCAGTAAAAAATGCTCATCCGGTCATCGATTTTTTTCAAACACAGAATTTCCACACACTTTTAATTCTAATTAATATTATTTAGATGACAGAATTGCATAGTAAACTGAAATAAACAATTTAGTGGAAAACATAACACTACCTTCTCTCCCAAAAGTTCCCCCTTAAATGAATTTTCCAAGAGAAATGTTTTATGTAAAAGTTGTAGACCTTAGTATGTGGTATTTCATATATATAAAGATTCAAGAAAATCGTCGTCGCCATTTTTGAGAAAACCGCAAAAAAGTGAAAAAAAAAAAACATTCAGTAAAGTGGTAGTTCCGGTTGAGGAATTTTGACAGATGACCTACAATCGGGGATCCATGGTGATATCTAATCGGAATATTAAATTTAAACTTTCTACAAGTTTTCGTTTTTAAGCTATGCTGTTCACATACATACATACATACATACATACACACACAAACCATTTTCTAAAAACCACTTTTTTGGACTCAGAAGACAACGCCAAAACGGATATTTCCGGTGAAAACA
The DNA here is from genome assembly GCA_011037195.1 of Triatoma infestans. Lineage (NCBI taxonomy): Eukaryota > Metazoa > Arthropoda > Insecta > Hemiptera > Reduviidae > Triatoma > Triatoma infestans. The sequence goes on from JAAEAF010009673.1 coordinate 1,613, forward strand.
CGATATCGAAAATTTGGCATGATTACAATACTTACTTTCAGAAAATACTGATAAAGTTTAAAAAATTTATTCATTAAAGTCATACGCATTAGGTTGTTGGATTTTGACTAAAACTTTTACTGTCTGAAACGTAGGTGGTGGTACATAAACGGAACATTAAATTTGAGCTTTCTTTTTTGAGATATTAGATTTACACACACACACACACACACACACACACACACACACAGAGTGAAGAAGAGAGACCATTCGCCAAGAAATATTTTTTTTTATTGAAAATGTGTGTGGGTCCGCAATACTGATATTTTATCCATCGTAGCATGCATATTGATTTTATTCCTGACCGGTTTCGGATTTTCATCCATCTCTGACACGAAATTCACCAAGTTCGTGTGGAGAGTTCACTTCAACCGTAATGTTTCTGTTACACTCATACTTGTTGGTTTGTTGATTGTTAACATTTTTTTTTTTTCATTTTCAGTGGACTTTAAAATTTGTATTTCCGGTGTAAAGTTAATTTCAAAATATTTAACACGATTACATTCGTCCTTTTACAGCGGCAAGGGAAAATTAATGAACAAAACAATGTATCAGAGACATTTTCCGTGGTAGCCTGCTTCATTTTGTGGTCTCACCGGTTTCGGGCGTTCGCCCATCTTCAGGATGCGTTTTTTCAGACAGTGTGCCAACACAGACTCGTATAGATAACTTAGTTTCACACTAACTGAGGTATATTTTTAAAAATACTAAACTCTTAAACTAGGTAAAGGGATGTGGCCAGATGGGTGGGAAAACACGTGTTTGGGTTGTTAAAGGGCAAATTCTTTTCTTACAGTGGACGCAACACGCGGGGGTCTAATCTTTAAACTCTGTTGTTGGAGGGAGACTTACTTCACAATTAACTAACCAAAATATTAAGAATATACAAAATAAAAAATGAGATACACAAAATAAATCTAAATAAAATTAAACAACGATTAAACTAACATTTAAAATTCATTCATTCGTTTAAAATTAAAGATTTTAGTTTAAAGATCGTTAAAAATTTAAAGATTAGACCCCCGCGTGTTGCGTCCACTGTAAGAAAAGAATTTGCCCTTTAACAACCCAAACACTGTCTGAAAAACGCATCCTGAAGATGGGCGAACGCCCGAAACCGGTCGATGACCACAAAATGAAACAGGCTACCACGGAAAATGTCTCTGATGCTTTCCAGCTCTGCGGAACCAACCACCACAACAAACAAAACAATGTCTTTAATAATATTTAATTATTGTACTTCGTGGTGCCCTTCTCAGTTTTCATTTTTTGATTTTGTTTCTATTATTTCATGTAGCTAAGTGGATAGCATCCTAGACTACCATGTGGAGGACTCACGTTTTAGTCCAGCTGTGCTACCCTTTGATTATGTCTTCCTAGGAGCCTCTACAGCTCACTGTCCGGTGATGGACAGTGTTTTCAGTAGCGAGAGAACATTGTCCGGAGGCCGGCAGTACACTGAGAAGGCTCCGAGCGCCAATGACCGACCATAGATGTTAACGCGCCTTAATAAAAAAAAAAAAAAAAAAAATTGATTTCATGCGATTTGGAGTGTCTTTATAATGTCTTTGATATTTACAGTATTATATCACAATTGTTGATCGATTTTCTTCGAACTCTTATCTAATTAATTTTCCTTGGTATTGCATAAATGGTAAATAATGTTAACTTACTAATAAAATCAGTTTCCGCTCTAAATAATAACCATAATGAATGTTTTCCAGAAAAATTTGAAACTCGCTTATATGTTACTGATTTATTTTTGTAATTAATTTTAAATACAGTGTCTACTAAATGATTAATTAATTAATATTCTGTGAAAACTGTATTTAATTGTAATTTTATTTTTGAACAGAAAAAAATATTGCTCGGGTGAATTTGGTCGTTGTGAATCATTTCCGATACCATCGATCGAGTAGAGCACCTTGGGCTGTCACGTTTTACACGCCACCTTATTCTTAAGGCATACTTCTCTGACCATTACTTTCAAGAAATGGTTTTTCTGCTATCTCGTTTTTTCACTCTCTTTCCTTTCAAAACGCGCTGAAGCAGGTGGACTACAAGGGAGTATCTTAGACCCTATTCTATGTACTGTTTACATAATAGACATCTCAACTTATCCTAAAGTTCTTCGTTCCACTTAGTCTGACGACAATATGCTATAATACTCATCTTAGATTCCGATTCAGAAATATACAGAATCATCTCATTAATTTTGGATTTAAAAAAGGCAATCTGGTGTGAAACACTCACACAACTTTTTCTTTTCCTCCAGTTCTCAAAATTATAATTACAACTTTTATAGTTTATGTACCAAATTTAATGAAATTCCGTCGAAAAATGAAAAAAACGGTTCAGTAAAAGCGCACTTCCGGTTTACTAATTTTCATGAAACTGGGAATTTTGGCCATCTATTTATTTCTAATAAATTTTGTTTGGATGATAGAATTGTACAATCAACTATAATAGCACTTCAAGAGAAAAACATAACCCCACCATTCCTCTTCTAAAAGTACCCTAAATGAATCTTCCCAAAGAAATGTTTTAAATAAAAGTTGGTACATCTTTGTATGTGTAGTTTATATCAAGAAAATCGTCGGAAACCATTTTGAGAAAATCGCGAAAAAGTGATAAAAAAATCTTTTAGTAAAGTGGTAAAGTAAACGCTCATCTCATTTTTTCCAAACTCGGAATTTCAAAAACACACTTAATTCTAATTAATATTATTTAGCGGATAGAATTGTATAATATACTGAAATTGGTTTTTGGAGGAAAATCTAACCCCTCCCTTCGCCTAAAAGTGCCCTTAAATGAATTTTCCCGGAGAAATGTTTCAAATAAAATTTATAGCACATTGTATGCGTAGTTGATATACTAATTTTAAAGAAAATCGTCGGAAGCATTTTTGAGAAAATCACAAGCAATTAAAAAAAAACAACAATTAGTAAAGTGGAACTTCCCGGTTGAGGAATTTTGTCAAATAACGTACTGTCAGATTCCATGATGTACTTAAACGGGAATATCAAGTTTGAACTTTCTTTGGTTTTTCGTTTTTGAGCCATGCTGTTCACAAACGCACACACGGTTTTCTAAAAACTAATTTGTTGGACTCAGGGGACCTCAACACGGATATTTCCGGTGAAAACTCGATATCGTAAAATTTGACACGATTTCAGTAATTCCTTGTACCAGGAGTACGCGTTAACTTTATAAGTAAAAACGCATATGAGAGTAAATATACAGTTTCGTAACAGAGTATTAGTAAATAGATCGATTAATGTGGGAATATCTTATTTTTTATAATACAAAAATATGAAATAAATAATTGCATATAATAATGATGTCTTTTCAATTAAAAATGCTACAATTTAAACATAATATAATTAATTTACCAGTAGAGTATAATTAAATTTTTTTATTATTCATGGAACAGTATAGTTATGCAATTATTTGAAGAGTTTATTAATTTGTTCTATTTATTTAAAGTATTTATTATGTAATGATAATAAAAAAAAATAATGACGTAATCTTTTTAATACTATTTATTGGGAAAATCGGCTTTAAAGATAAATCCAGCTGCTGCGCATGATTGGTTCACAATGTTCCAACTTGTTTAGAAATTATTTACTAATCCATTTTCAACAGGAATCTGAGCTCCACTAGTTCTCCGTTTCCCCCTCCCCCAATCTGATAGTGCTGTGAGAAAACTAACATCCGGAACTTTAGATTCTATTGTCCATATTTTTACTGTTGTATTCAGAGATAGTACATTCTATACCTGTGATCGGGCTTTTTTATTTTTCAATTCAATATGTCTTATGATCCTTTTGTATGTTTAATGATTTTTTTTTTTCTGTTTATTGGTTGCTTGGGATTTTTTTATCATTTCCTTCTTTTGGGATTTTGTTTACCCTTCAATGAAAGGCGATAATAAAATGAACTCAGCCGTCTGCCTGGTGGTGTTTTGGAAACAAGTTTTCGCCATTGTTGACAAAAGATACTTTCGAGCATAGCAAGTTCAAATCTATTCTATTAGTTCTTGCATAGGATCCGTTCCAAAGAAACTCGTTCATTTTACCCAGATTCTAAGGAACTACTTCATGAATCCACAAGATTTAAATGGCAGTGTCTTCATTATCATCAGAATTAGCCTCGTGATTCCGTACCGCTTCTTTATTTATTTATTCTGTACACCAAAGCAGTCACTTAGACCATAAAATTGCAATAAAAGTACAAGACAAAAGAAAACACGATTATATAAATATAAACAGCCCACAAAACTCTTAAGATATACACAAACATTTTTGATATAATTTTTATTAATAGAAATTAAATCCTTTAAAGGGAATAAAATTATTCCAGCTTCTACAGCAGTGAGTATTTAAGTTTCTGTTGGTTGAATGATTGGAAGCTGAGACTGGTGGTGGTGCGATTGCCGGAGTCCGTCTCAGACTTACGGGAGGCACATAAAAATGATGGCTTACCAATAATTCCGGGCAGTCTATTATATCTCCATTAAGCAGTTTGAATGTAAATAGGAAGTCTTTCCGGCATCGTCTATCTTCCAATGGTTCCAATAAAATTTCTTCTAATAGCCTTCCATTTATCCTCAGGAAGAGACAAATATTAAATATTATTAGAGATATTTTGCGTTTTTCAGACAGTGTGACAACACAGACTTGTACAGAGCAAACTTTGTTTTCACACTGACTCAGTCAGAAAAACTGAGTCAGTGTGAAAACAAAAGTTTGCTCTGTACTGTCTGTGTTGTCACACTGTCTGAAAACACGCATCCTGAAGATGGGCGACGCCTGAAACCGGTCGATGACCCACAAAATGAAGCAGGCTACCACGGAAAATGTCTCTGATGCTTTCCAGCTCTGCGGAACCATCCACCACAACAATTATATATTATTATCTGGTGTTTTATCCGTGGTAGCATGCGTATTCATTTGGTTCCTTACCGGTTTCGGATTTTCATCTATTGTAAGAGGCAAATTGACAAAGTTCGTGTAGAGTTAGTTACCTGGTTTCTGTTACCTGGTAACAGAAATATTACGTTGAAGTGAACTTTCTTCACGAATTTGGTGAATTGCTTTCTGACAATGGATGAAAATCCGAAACCGGACAGGAACCAAATGAATGTGCATACAACGACGGATAAAATACCAGATGTTATCCAGCATTGCAGACCCATCCACATTTTCAATATACTATTATATTAGATTCCCAGTATCTACAATTTGCCAGTTCACTTGATTAATTTTGCTGTTACTAAGTTTAAATCGACAAAAGTCTTGTTTACAATTTACTTAAAACCCTAGAAAACGGTACTACCATGATGAATGCCAAACATTTTACAAATCTATAGATAGAGTATTTCTGTACTTATCAGGTGGACAAGAAATAATTAATCTATAGCAACTATTAAGTTAAATTACCTACAGGTCATTGCTAAAATTAAAAAAATAACTTGACATTAAAAATTGTAATATCTGCAGTACGAAAAGATGAACCAAACATTTTTTTTTTTCTGCGACTATTTTCCCTTTGCATACAAATCTCTGTAAGATGAGCATAGTTCTCCGAAACGTTGCATCAATAAAATAGAAAAATATGTTATGAACCATTCGAAAGAATTTCTCTTAATCTAAATTAATGCAATTTATTTAAGAAATTTTTCTTTAAAATTACAACGTTACAATGTTTAGTTGGGCTGGACATGAAAATGGTGGTGTGGATTTTAATTATATACCTGAATTTTTAAACTAACTGACAGATCTTTAATATTCCACATTACAAACAATTTATGCAGAAAAAAAATGTTTCAAATAAAAGTGATAGGGATTTTTATATGTGTAGATATTTTTAATCAAGTTTTAAACAAAATCGTTGGGGCAATTTTCAAGAAAATCACAAAAATTGAAAAAAAAAAAAAAAAACCTTAAGTAAAGTGGCACTTCCGGTTGATGGATTTTGTGTTCGAAATCTTCGTGTCTGATGAGGTGATAGTGTCTAAATGGAATATCAAGTTGGGAGCTTCCTGGGTCTTTTCAATTTTTGAGTTAGTCTCTTAAAATACATACATACATACACACCATTTGCTAAAAAAACAATTTATCGTATTCACGAAACCATGAAACGTTTTTCCGGTGAAAACTCAATTTGGAAAATCCAACATGATCGCAATACTTTCTCTTACTTTTCTCTTACTATGGACTAAGAGAAACTAAAAATAGAGATCACTTTATACTCGCCAGTAATAAGTCAGTCATTTTTTTTTTAACCAATCCTATAAACTTTTCACATTAATTTCCACAATTAATTTAGAAAATAAAATGTTATAACCATAAATTCTGGGTTAGAGAAACAATAATATCGTAATAATTAGTTTGATCAGATCTATGAAAATCACAGATTATCAGCTTATTAATTTAATTATTAAGAGAGTATTTCTGATTGTTAAGTAAAAATTGATCCATAGATTGATTCTGTGTACGACATTTCATGATAAACTGACATTTCTGTTTTGTTTTGTTTTTTTTGACAAACGGCTCTAAAAGATTTTCTTTAAACTTCGTATATAATCTGCGCATATAAATAAATTTACCTAACACTTTTATTTAGACAAGGTGATCCGTTATCACCGGTTCTTTTTAATCTGGTCCTAGAAATGGTTATGAGAAAAGTAAACATAAATCCAGGAGGCACTATTTTTAACCGAGTAGTGCAGCACCTAGCCTATGCGGACGATGTGGCGCTTATATCAAGATCAGCAGCCGCAACAAAAAGCGCTCTTATGGAATTGGAAGAGGGTGCAGCCACTTACGGTCTGCAGATCAACACCGACAAAACAAAATATATGGTGACTACCAGAAGAACAAGGAGATTTGGGGATCTGCTAGTCGGGTCACACCGTTTCGAGGGAGTGAGGAAATTTAAATATTTAGGAGCTACACTCACGTCCAAGAATGAGGTGGGCGAGGACATTAGTAGCAGAATCTCGGTAGCTAACAGATGTCTGGGGGCGATTAGAAGTACGCTCCGAAATAAGCAAGTCTCCAGACAAACGAAAGTCACCATATATAAGACAGTTCTCAGACCGGTATTGTTATACGGCTCGGAGGCATGGGTGTTGACGGCAGCAGATGAGCAGAGATTGAACTGCTGGGAGAGGAAAGTTTTGCGATGTATTTATGGCCCAGTAGTTGAGGGCGGAGTGTTCCGTCCACGTAAAAACGCTGAATTGTATCAGCTCTATGGAATAGAGACGCTTGTGGCTGCCATAAAAGTGGGAAGGTTGCGCTGGTTGGGACACCTCCACAGGATGAGTGTAGAAAGAACCCCTCGAAAGGTCTATGAAGGGCACCCAGGAGGTAGAAGACCTAGAGGCCGGCCAAGGTTACGTTGGCTGCAGGATGTGGAGGCAGATCTGATGAAGATGGGCGTCAGACAGTGGAAAAGGAAAGCCGCAGACAGAGATGGTTGGGACAGTCTGCTAAAGGAGGCCAAGGCCCTGCAAGGGCTGTAGAGCCAAAGGAAGAAGAATTTAGAAAATAAAATGTTATAACCATAAATTCTGGGATAGAGAAACAATAATATCGTAATAAATGAATGGAAAAATAAACAGATGAAAGTGAATATATTTTATTCATCGCAGAATTATATTTTTAATTTTTATTTATTTTTACTTTTCGAAAGAAGAGTTTGTAGTTATTGTACCAGATAATAAATTCCTTTTTATAGATTATCTTTTCGTAATTATTGCTATTATGTTTTTTTTTCACGTCATTAATTTTTTTTTTTTTTTTTCTAATTTAGTTTGATCAGATCAATGAAAATCAGAGATTATCAGCTTATTAATTTAATTATTAAGAGAGTATTTCTGATTGTTGACTAAAAATTGATCCATAGATTGATTCGGTGTACGAGATTTCATGATAAACTGACATTTCTGTTTTGTTTTGTTTTTTTTGACAAACGGCTCTAAAAGATTTTCTTTAAACTTCGTATATAATCTACGCATATAAATAAATTTACCTAACACTTTTATTTGAAATTTTTCCTCGGGAAAATTGTGATTTCTTTTATTATGGTTTTTTGTGGGAAATGTAGCGTTATGCTTTCCTGCAAAGTAATCTCTTTAGTATGGTGCTGTGTGATCTAGGGTAAAATTCCAGAGACGACGCACATTTCAAAGTTATGCTCTTTATATTTAAAATATAGGAGATATATATTAAAGAGGTAATGCTTTAAAAAATTATTTTTCGAAATTAAGACAGTATATTGTTGTAGGGGATTATTGCACTGTGACCTAAAAGATCTATTGTGCCTTCCAGGAACCTTCTCCAATGCACAGCCGGCCTCCCAAACCGTTAAATGTTCTCTAGCTACAGAGACAACACTGCCCGATCACTGGACAGTGAGTTGTAGAGGCTCCTAGGAAGAAAAAAATCTAAGGGCAATATGCTGGATTCGAACCAGGAACCTCCACTGGACAGTGAGTTGTAGAGGCTCCTAGGAAGAAAAAAATCTAAGCGTAGCATGCTGGATTCGAACCAGGAACCTCCGCGTTACTAGTCCAGCGCGCTACCACTGAGCTAATCCATTCCTTCTCCCTTGGTTTTCGCCAATTAATAACTAGGGACGGAGAGGCTCCTAGGAAGAAAAAAATCTAAGGGCAGCATGCTGGATTCCGAACCAGGAACCTCCACTGGACAGTGAGTTGTAGAGGCTCCTAGGAAGAAAAAAATCTAAGGGCAATATGCTGGATTCGAACCAGGAACCTCCGCGTTGCTAGTCCAGCGCGCTACCACTGAGCTAATCCATTCCTTCTCCCTTGGTTTTCGCCCATTAATAATAACTAGGGACCGAGACCCTAGTTTGTGTACTGTGTTTGTCCTTGTCTGTAATGTGTAGAGTGTATGTAGTTTTTGAACTACACTCAAGTGTATTGTGTACTGTTCTGATGAAGTGCATGGAGTACTGGAGCTGTGCTTACTTGTGGGGTCGCTACTCCCCAACTATAACTGCATGCAACAGATACCCCTTGCTGGCGTGGTTTTTAAGATATTCATACTGATGTAAGGGAGCGAAAATTCTCCAGACTGTAGGAAACATCACTGTAGTTTATTGATAAGATGAAGAAGTTTGAACACTATGAAGACTTTTAATTGATCATACTTTAAATGTACTCTAAATAATAATAGTCTTTTTATTATAACTTGTTTATTATAACTTCTTTCTAGGGTCCAGAAATCATAAGGATTGTTGAATCACACTACTCCAGTTGTTGATAACGTCCTTATGATTGTGCTGTGACTAATACACAGACACTGACCAAAATTCTGTAATCTAATTTTTTATCAACAAAGGAAACACAATCCTTATTTTGAACCTAATTTTTTTTTTTTTTTTTTTTTTTTTAAATAAACAAAAGCGTGACGTATTATACTTTTGTAATTAAAACATTAATTTAGTATACATATAATGTTAAATGTGCTAAGAATAATATATTTGCTAGCACAGAACGTTCCGGTTTTAAAGTTTTATGCCCTGGTTTGTATCTTACTTAACTGTTATTAGTAACTTATTCCAAGTATAGTGTAGATTTCACTTTAGCCTATTATTTAAGTAGGTTTTTTTTTTTTTTTTTTGCTTGTGGAACTTTTCCTTAAAGCAATGTCTAGTTGACACGTCACCCTTCAAATAAATTATACTCATTATATGCCAATTGTCACCAATTAACTCTCCGGCCTGTAGCCTGTTTACAACTACTTGTTCTCCTACTTATGTCTTTTATATTTTACTGCTAGCAATTAAAATCGTATAAATTAAAACATTATATATGTTTAAAATTTATATTATGATATATGTTTTCTAAAAACATACATTTAAAAAATATATTTAAGATTACTTCCAGTTGGAAGCTTTTACGTTCGTGAAAATTTTTTTTGTCCAGAATAATATGTTTTTAAAATCTCTGATGCGAAAAAAAAAATGTTTTAACATTTGGATACGCATGTGTGCATACGTGTCAGAGTGGGAGAATAATCCAAAAATAAAAAAATCGCATCCATAGTTTCCACCGAAATCTAATTTCCATAGACACACTGATGCGGCTTTAAACAACAAAATATAATTATTACATTAAAAAGGAATCTTTGAAATTTTTTTATGAGGAATTTTCGAATAATTAAAGATATTTCGCATACAATCGCATGCATACAAATTCCATAAACGTTTCACGTATTTTTATATATATGTATAGTGGGGATATAAATAAATGCAGGGAAAGACCAGTTTCTAGGTTTCTAAAAGCTTTCAGTCTCAGATGTCCTCACGCGTTGGTCTAGTGGCTAGTGCACTCGCCTTTCGTGCGAGAATTCAGGGTTTGATTCCCGTGAGGGCAAAGTCGGTGTTGACCCCAGCACCGTGATAAAAAGTGGGAAACTACAGTTAGTAGCGCCCTAGGTTGCGAAGGCCAGAACTATACGACATAGGAACTGCGACGTGCTTACCACAGCCTCCCTATCTAAATCGCCGGGTAGCAAGCCTTGGCCCTTCATGGGCTGTTGCGCTATAAGGTTATTTTTTTTAGTCTCAGATGACCAAAAAGTAAAAGAAAAGAAAAAAAATTCAACACTCTTGACGCCGTTCTCCAATTCATTTTCCCCATTGACAAATTCATTGTACAAACAACTACTTATACTTAAATTTGGTTTGAATTATAACCAAAATCTTAGTTTTTTTTTTTTTATTAACTCAATAAAAAAATTTATTAACATATATAATAATTATTAATATTTATAATTTTTTTTTATTCATAATATAATTAACTCAATGAATTTTATTCAATTTATTATTCATTACTTATTTGTAATGTTTATTACAAATATTATAACTTAAGGCATATTTACATAATACGAAAATAGTCAGTAATTTATGTAGTTAATCACTTCAGTCATTTAAGTCTCTCCGGAATTAAAATCCAAGGTCGTGCTTTTTTGGACGCCTTGGAATAATATCGAGAAGAATTTCTATGTTAAAGGCGGCCGAGTTAGGATTTATTACTTATTTTATTGTGCAAATGTGATGTAAAATTCGCATTATGCAGATTGTTCTTTTGTTGGATATAATTGGCGTTATCATGGCAACAAATATCTTGGACCTATTTACTTTAAAACATGTTCACTGCCGTAATGATTTTCAGTAGTCCGGACAAATGCGTACATTGTATGACTCGGCTTGTGGATCCCATTGTATGCGTTTCGAGACATATACATATGTAAATCTCTTCTTATTGACATATAAACATGTTTGTGCCATCACTCTTCATATTAAAACTTTTTACTATGTAATAGAATGAGTGTGCATTAATAGATAGAAATAGGGTGCGTTTTCCTTATTGCTGTAAAGTGGAATCACAATGTTTATAAAAATACCTCAAAAGACCTTTATTGTATTTTATCCCCCTTTTAATGTTTAAAAAACTCAATAAATAATAGAAACAGTTATTTACCTAAACAGTGTGCAAAATGATATATTTTTTCACCACTCCAGTTTAAGGTTTGTTCACACAGCACAATGAGAGTGTAAAAATGCATTATTATTCACTGTTTCATATTAATTTTTTTCTGCGACCTCTTTTAAGTTGATTTTTAAGATATTCTTACTGATTATTTTTTTTTACAATAATATAATTGATCGCGTTTAAGAGACATTTCACTGTCATGACAAAGGAAATAATCATTAAACAATGCATTTCTTAGCAGCATCCATCCTCATTTTGTGTTTAAACTACTTATTGGTCTAATTAATTAATTATTAACTAATTATTGGTCTTGGGAGAGTTCGAGGAAATCAAGTTGGACATTGCAGTTTACAGTATCTACCCCGTTAACCCTAAAAAGCAGTTCATGACCCTCCTTGATCTTTTCAAGCTATTCCATGATCTTCTTCAATTCCTTTACTAATTTCTTATCTGTCAATATCAGAGAATTTATTTATTTATTTATTTTTTTTTTACCCAAGAGACGGTACCCGAGCTCGTGCTCATAAAGTATGCCAACACGGTAAACTACTGCAATCTAGACCAATAATTGACTGGCAGATGACCAAAGGATGCCCACACCTCCTCCTCCCGGTACTCGATATTCCTGGGAGGAGCACAACTATTAAAACTACGCTAAAAAAGAGAAAAACTATATAAAGAACCACACACATTCCCCATTCAATCAATAAAAATTGCACCCATACCAAGCAAGCATATCTCAACTACCTAACAATGCTTTACCTTGACCACACTACTGATGACTAGGCTAAAACATTTCCTGCAAATAACCACATTCATTCCCCCATTAAACAATAAATTATAGCATACTTGCAAACCTAGCGATCCTTGATAGTACCTACTACACCCTATCGACCATGTCCCACTGCTCATGTCCGCGAATTCTCTGAAGCCTCATAGGCGGTATCGATCTCAACCAAAAGAGTGGGAGGGCTTTATTTCTGTAATAGGATCCGAAGAGCAGAGAGAAACACGAAATTGAGAATCCCACCGTTGACACCAATATAATGGATATGAGAAGGAGAGAATTAGAGAGTTTGGGTTTAAGGGAATGAAATAAACTGAAATAAATTCTGAACACTGCATAATAAAATAGAGACACAAAAGTGCCAGGAATTTACATGTGAATAGAAGGTGGTTGCTGACGCGTTGTAACTGATGTATAAACTATTCTAAAGACTGTCCCTTGTAGGGCTAGCGCAACTGTATATATACAGAATCTCCCACTCTAGTCTGGCCTAAGTAGCGAGTGAGATTCTCAATTTTGTCTTTCTCTCTGCTCTTCGAATCCTATTACGATTTCCAAGGTTAATGTGGAAACCAATCCTTCTACCTAGACATAATCTAAAATCCTCGTATAGGTCACAGGCCAAAAGGATACGCTCCGCCGTTTCCTCCCTCGGCCCCACCGCGGCAACTACCATCCATATCCAATTGCCAACTTGACCCATATTACGCCACTTCCCATTCAGTTGCCTGTTCACCGCGATCGAGATCTCTTTAGAAACCATAGAATCTTCGTAATGAGAAAATACGAAATCTGAGTCAGAAATAAAAAAAATCTTCCACATAATACCAAACGCACCGACACATCGATAAAATCTAGTTCATCTCCAACCACCAAACCAAGACTTAAAGTTTTTTTATAAGTTCGTCCTTTTTTACTTTCTCATATTCCTAGTAAGAGGAAGTATTGTAATCGTGTCAAATTTTCGGTATCGAGTTTTCACCGGAAATATCCGTTTTGAGGTCCCCTGAGTCCAAAAAAGTGGTTTTTAGCAAATAGTTTGTGTATATATATACATATACATACATGTGAACAGCATAGCTCAAAAACGAAAAACCGTGAAGTTAAAACTTAATAACCCGTTTAGGTATCACCATGGCATCTGACAGTGGGTCATCTGTCAAAATTCCTCAACCGGAAGTACCACTTTACTTTTTGTTTTTTTTTTTTACTTTTTGCGTTTTTCTCAAAAATGGCTTCGATGATTTTCTTCACACTTATTATATCAACTACACATACAAAGAGCTACAATTTTTATTTGAAATGTTTCTCTGGTAAAATTCATTTAAGGGCAGTTATGGAGGAGGGGTGGGGTTAGGTTTTCATCTAAAGTGCTATTTCAGTTTATTAAACAATTCTATCATCTAAATAATGTTAATTAGAATTAAATATCTTGTTGAAATTTCGAATTTCAAAAAAATCGGATAACCGGAACTGCGTTTACATTACCACTTTATAAATGATTTTTTTCACTTTTTCGCGATTTTCTCAAAAATCTCTCCGACGATTACCTTGACACTTCATATATAAACTACAAATACAATGATCTACAACTTTTATTTATAACATTTCTATGGGAAAATTTATTTAAGGGCACTTTTGACGGAGGGATGGGGTTATGTTTTTCTCCAAAGTGCTATCATAGTTGATTATACAATTCTATCATCGAAACAAAATTAATAGATTGCCAAAATTCCGAGTTTCAAGAAAATTAGTAAACTAGAAGTTCGCTTTTACTGGACAGTTTTTTTCAGTTTTCGACGAATTTCATTAAATTTGGTACGCAAACTATAACATTTGTCCATTATAATTTTGAGAACTGGAGTAAGAGAAAGTTGTGTGAGTGTTTCACACCAGATTGTTTTAACATGGAAATGATAGGGATGGAATTAGTGTGCAGATCCTGGGTTTGCAGTCCTTAGATTTTCTATTCTTACGAGCCTCTATATAGTTCACTGCTCAGTGATGGGGAATTTTTGTTTGTAACAAGAGAATTCTGCCGAAATGCCAGCATTGCACTGAGAATACTATGGTGTCAAAAAGGTATCATTCAAGGTAGCACTGCATGGTACTCATCAAGAGAAAATGAAATATAAATATTTCACTTTATTCGTATAAAGGCCATGTCCTGACTTACTGACTGATTGATTCGAATATCAACGCACACTCGAAACTACTGAAGCTAGTATGTACACAAGTATTTCTGTCTTTGTATCTTCGTAGAGAAGAATGAAAAATATTCTAACAAGAATAGATTTACTCAAACGCAATTTTTATGTTGTTTAGACAGAATTACTTTGCAAGATTTGTAAATTTAATAAGAGTGCGGCGTCGCAAGGAGAGCGACACCAGTCAAAATATTAAACATACAATGGTGACGACCTTACAGTATGAGTCATATATGATGACTCCTAATGAAATTTTTTTTTTTTTTTTAATAAAATGAAAAATTATACCAAAGTTTAGAAAAACAACGGCGTAAAACATTAAGAAACAAATCACGGAAAAAACGAGACTTGTTCCTTATTTTAGTACTTTTATTTCGTACTGTGGTGTTAACTACACTCTCTAGTATATGTACAAGTAGAAAAGTTTAAGAAAGTTCAACATTCAAACTACTTAGCCAAAGTCCGCTTAACTGCTGTTTTCGTTTTTTTTTTTTTTTTTTATATCCAATACTTCTATAAACTTCTTAAAGAAAAAGTTTATTTTTTTTTTTTTTCCTTTTCCTCAGTCTTCCGATAAACTACGTTAAGTTTCAATACCTACAACTACACTTTGAGTTATAGGGGTTTTCCCCCACTTCAAAAGTTTTTCTATATCAATCTCAGGAACTGTATTTTTAGAAAAATCAATATTACTGCCTCACTACTTCTCTTTTTCTTTTTTTTTCTATTTTTCATTATTTTTTAGAAATTCATTCAATAATTTGTATATAATCACACAAATTTGCATGTCGTCTAGTTACGTAGAATGCAACTTTATTTATTTTTTTTAAGGTTTGAGCAATATTTAATTTCATCCCGGTTCCCATCGGTCATAACTTTCTATTCATCAAGCAGTCGTCGTCCTCTGACAGTCTCCTCCCAACCTTTTTTTTTTTTCGACGTCCTCCATCCACCTTCTTCTGGATCCGTCTTCGCATTCTTCTTCCTGTCGGTATAGATATTCATCTAAACGTTTCGGTCATTTTTTTTTTTCACGTGGCCTTTCAATCTCAACCTTTTTGTTCCTACCTAGTGAAGTATATGTACCCAATATCTACCCTGTTAACTTGTAAATAACAGTTTATGACCCTCCTTGATCTTCTCATGCTATTCCGTGATCTTCTTCTAGTTTCTTATCTGTCAGTATGAGAGAATTTATGTTTTTTTTTTAATTTTTCTCGGCTACTACCCTTTCTCTTATTGGCGCCGAAAAATACTTACACTTCTTCAGCTAAAAGTCCATTTCGAGCATAAATAACTGCTATTTAGTTTTCTTGTTCAGCTCCCACGTTTCATTCCCATAGAAAGTTACGCCCTTCATCATTAGCGCATTGAACAATTTTTACTTTCTCTTACTCCTAGTAAGAGGAAGTATTGTAATCGTGTCAATTTTCGATATCGAGTTTTCACCGGAAATATCCGTTTGAGGTCCCCTGAGTCCAAAAAAAGTGGTTTTTAGCAAATGGTGTGTGTGTGTGTGGTGTGCCGTGTGTGCTGTGTGTGTGTGTGTGTGTGTATCTGAACAGCATAGCTCAAAAACGAAAAACCGTAGAAAGTTGAAACTTGATATTCCATTTAGGTATCACCGTGGGATCTGACACTACGTTATCTGTCAAAATTCCTCAACCGGAAGTACCACTTTACTAGTTAGATTTTTTACTTTTTTGCGATTTTCTCAAAAATGGCTCCGACGATTTTCTTTAAACTCCAAACATCAACCACACATACAAAGAGCTACAACTTTTATTTGAAACATTTCTCCGGGAAAATGCACTGAAGGGCACTTTTGGGGGAGGGGTGGGGTTAGGTTTTCATCTAAAGTGCTATTTCAGTTTATTAGACAATTCTGTCATCTAAATAATGTTAATTAGAATTAAATATGTTGTTGAAATTCCGAGTTTGAAAAAAATCGGATAACCGGAAGTTTACTTTACCACTTTACTAAATGATTTATTCACTTTTTCGCAATTTTCTCAAAAATGGCTCCGACGATTTTTTTTGAAACTTCGTATATAAACTAAACATGCAAAGATCTACAACATTTATCTAAAACATTTCTCTGGGAAAATTCTTTTAAGGGCACTTTTAGGGGAGGGGTGGGGTTAGATTTTCATCAAAGTGCTATCCAAGTTGATTATATAATTCTATCATCCAAACATAATTAGTTAGAAATAAATAGATGGCTGAAATTTTGAAGTTTCAAGAAAATTAGTAAACCGGAAGTGCGCTTTTACTGAACAGTTTTTTTCAGTTTTCGACGAATTTCATTAAATTGTGGTACACAAACTATAAAATTTGTCAATTATAATTTTGAGAACTGGAGTAAGAGAAAGTTGTGTGAGTGTTTCACACCAGATTTTTACTCTCTCTTATTTTTTTTAATGGTATCTAGGATGACCTCCTTTGCCCAAAGTAAGGAATTTAAGACTCCGACCATACGTTTTCCTTCCACTATCTTTCGACGATTAATGTTGGAGAGTCACCTGAGCTTATTTGCAACCCCAATAAATACCTGAACTCTGGTCAAGTTTTAATGTATTGACTTTCTCAGAAGAATAAAGAATGCAACTTTACTGTCTGTAAAAAAAAAAAACGAACAGACATTATTGTGATCAACCGGCATCTGAGTATAATACGTAACCTTAAAACAGTTACAGATTTATTGAATATGTAGTTTAGGGTCTGCGCAATGTTGGATAATATCTGTGATTTTTTATCCACGATAGCCATGCTTCATTTTCTTGGTTTTGATGAAATATTTCGTCATTTTCATTAATCGTCAAAGTAAGGCTTTCAATTTATGCAAAATGTCTTGATATTTCAACTTAATGTTTCCGTCATGCACCATGTTCAGTGTGGTTAATTTGTACACTCAGCAGAACTTAAAAGTTAAGTGAATTTTCCGATAAAAATGAAATTTTGGAAGGCTTGCAAAAGAATTTGAAGAGAAAGAAATATTAAAAATTCATCCTAAATAGGCCAAACTGAAATATTTACATTATTTTACTAAATTATGCAGAAACCTAGACATATATTTATTGAATATTTATTTGAACTTCAAAACAGAAAAAAAAAATGAGATCACGTACATTATTAATATTTAATTAAAATAAAATATTGGTTAAGGCCAATTTTTTTTAAAAAAATACTACTCGTAACTAATATTATTTGCGCATTAAATTAGTTTAAAACATTTTCTCTCTTCTCCAACAAATTCATATTATTTAGTTTATTATTATTAATTAATTCAACATTATGTAAAGCAGAAATATTTCCATTCCCCCCTCCATTCTTTCACTTCTATACAATTAAAGAATAAATAATTAAGGTCATACTGTGCTCGTTTTTATTGTATCATGTCCTCATATTACATTGAATGAATGTTTTTTTGTTGTTTTTTTTTTTTTATTTTTTTTAATTTACATCAATTGTTACGTCAGAGAAATAAAAAATTCCGGTGTGAAACTCTCTTATAACAAATAAAGAGTTAGAATAAATTTTAATATTACAAATTTGTTAAAACACAATTTCTATATTCTGACACGATCGTAATAGTTTCTCTCTTACTAGGAGGAGTAAATGAGAAAGTAAAAAATTCTGGTGTTTATTTACACAACTTTATCTTACCCCATTTTATTTGACTATATTATTAGCGTAGAACAATATTTAGTATCTATTATCTCTACATTACACGAAAATCGTAGTCGTTTTCGAGAAAATTCCAAAAAAAAAAAAAAGACTAAAAAACCTGTTCTGTAAAATCGCCACTTCCGGTTAACCCAATTTTCTTCAGATTTGAAATTATCGTAATGCTTCTAATGCTAAGTGTCCACTTGTGACAAAATGAACTCGCGACTAGTCTCGAGACTACTGTCACAAGTGGATAGTGGCCTGAGAGCAGTTCTCGGAGACAAGCCCGCGCAAGTGTCCGAGAGCGTAACTAGTCACAAGTGGACATGTTCATTTCTGCTCTCCATGGCTCAATCTTCAGAATTCTGTCAGTGTTGGAATATTTTTCTCAGCTTTCGGAGAGAGACTTGATTTCTTCATTCTTGTATGTATTTTTTTTAATTTTTATTTCGGAGTTCTATATTTCTATTTCATTTTTATTTCTATTTTGGTTAATTTTTTTTTCTTAAACCATCCAATATCGCGCATGTATAAATGGGACATAAAAAGGTGCAGAGTATCTGAGAGAATATATCAAGTAATTTCAAGCAATGATGTTGTTCAGTTAATTCCAAATTTAGCCAAATACAGGTGTATGTTAAAAAAATAGAAAACGCACTATTATGAATTTCGATGTTTATTTTGTAAATAAAACACAAACACAAAAAAAAAACACAAGTTGAGAAAAAAAATAAATATTTTTTCTGTTCAATTTTACTCTCACAGATTTAAATTTAAATACGTAAACAAACAAACTACTCTGAACATAATGTTATAACCAAACTCTATTGTACAAGCGACTGCCTAAAACAATTATTAAAATAAAAAAAAAAAACTACTCTTTCCACTTTCCGCTTTTTCACAGTCTAATACGCAATTATAAAAGCTATGGCCTGACGCGAATCCATTAGGAAAGAAAAAGAAATAAAATTAAACAAACAGCGATCAAATAACAAAACTGACTGCGAGTTTACTCTCAAGTGAACACAAAATGTTCCTGGTCTCGAGAGACTGCAGTGACTGTCGAGTCTCAGAAAACTGTCTCGAGACCAAAAGTGATCTGCAATGGACAACCCCTTGAGACTGATCTCGAGACTTTGTCACAAGTGGACGGACATTTAGCATAATGTGGATTAGTAGGTGGTGATGGTAATGCTTCCAATATGTAATACGGTGGTAAAAACCATGTATTATACTTGAAGTGGTGCTTTAGAGGAAAAAAAGAAAAAGCTACTGATCCCTTAGACCCCCCCCCAAATCAATTATCCCTTGGCAAATGTTTCAAATAAAAGTGATATGGATTTATGTGTGTAGCTAGTATACGAAGTTTAAAGAAAATCAAGAAAAAGTGTGTGTGTGGGGGGGGAACCTATTCAGTCAAGTCGTACTTCCGGTTCATAGAATTTGCCGGAAATCTTCCTGTTTGATGCGATGTTAATACCCAAATGGAATACCAAATTTTCTGAGCTTCCTGCGACTTTTCGTTTTTGAAATCTTCGCGAGACACGTACACACACACAGATTATTTGTTAAAAATATTTTTTTTCGTTTTTAAGCGACCCATATGCATGTATTTCCGGTGAAAACCCAATTTTGAAAATCTGGCCCAATCGCGATACTTCCTCTTACTAGCAGTAAGTGAAAAACTAAAACGAGTTGAAGATTTTCCTACAGAAACACAGAAAGTTTTAATAACTATTGAAAATTACATCTTGTATTTCAAGGTTGTTTGGTTTTATTTGTTAGTTATCTGTTGTGTAATTATTAGAATACGTTCAGTTAGGCACGTTATGAGCGCTACAGTTTGATTATCAAAAATAATCATTAAAAGCGCTCTGTAAACGAGTCTTTTACCAAATCTAGTATTTAACCTGATTTTTTCGAGTATATTATAAGAAAAAAATCTGATATGAAACTCTTACACAACTTTCTCTCAATCCAGTTCTCAAAATTATAATTGACAAATTTTATAGTTTGTGTAACAAAATTTAATGAAATTCCACGAAAACTGAAAAAAAAAACTGTTCAGTAAAAGCGCACTTCCGGTTAACTAATTTCCTTGAAACTTGGAATTTTGGCCATCTATTTATTTCTAATTAATTTTGTTTTGCATGATAGAATTGTATAATCAACTATGATAGCATTTTATAGAAAAACATAACCCCACCCACAAATTCTCCAAAAGTGCCCTTAAATGAATTTTCCCAGAGAAATGTTATAAATAAAAGTTGTAGATCTTTGTATGTGTAGTTTATATAAGAAATTTCAAGAACATGGTCAGAGACATTTTTGAGAAAAACGCAAAAAAGTGAAAAAAATCATTTATTAAAGTGGTGAAGTAAATGCACTTCCGGTTATCCGATTTTTTTTTTGAAACTCGGAATTTCAACAACATATTCAATTGTAATTAACATTATTTAGATGATAGAATTGTTTAAATAAACTGAAATAGCCCTTTATATGGAAACCTAGCCCCAACCCTCTCCCCCATAACTGCCTTTTAAATGAATTTTCCCAGAGAAACATTTCAAATAAAAGTTGTAGCTTTTTGTATGTGTCGTTGATATAACAAGTTTGAAGAAAATCATCGGAGCCTTTTTTGAGAAAATCGCAAAAAAGTATAAAAAAACAACTAGTAAAGTGTTACTTCCTTCCGGTTGAGGAATTTTAACAAATGACCCACTGTCAGATGCCATGGTGATACCTAAACGGAATATCAAGTTTCAACTTTCTACGGGTTTTGGTTTTTGAGCTATGCTGTTCTTATACACACAGACCATTTGCTAAAAAACACTTTTTTGGACTCAGGGGACCTCAAAACGGATATTTCCGGTAAAAACTTGATATCAAAAATTTGACACGATTACAATACTTCCTCTTACTAGAAGTAAGAGAAAGTAAAAAAAAAAAAAATAGAAATAAATGATACAAAGTAAATGTTTGTGTCCATTACTTCATTTTACTTTCTCTTTCAAGTGTTACATGATCATAATCTGATATCAGATTTTCGTAATTGAATTTTCACCGGTAAACATGCCTTGAGGTCTTCGGTCCCCTCTGAATACGAAAAAATATTTGTTAATACAAATTTTGTGAAATTTTTTTCACAAATCAAATTATATAACCAAACAATTTTACTTTGACTTACTGAGAAAGCTAGGTTTTTATAAAACAAGCCGGTTAAATTTTGAAAAGCAAAATTAATATAGCATCAATTGAACAGAAGTCACTCTTAAACACGCTTCAGAAATTTGTTTCCGCACTCTTAGCGTTTTAGAATATCTCTTTCCTATGAAACTGGTGAGCTTGTTACTTAATGCAATACTCTTACCTGAATAAGAGATAATAAAGAGTTGTGCCACAAAGCTTATGTTAGTTATATGAGAATTAAATGCCGTGAACGGATCTTCGAACTGGGAGATACTAATTTTACGGTATGAAACTAAATAACCTCCCTACAATCCTTCTCACATTCTAATGTAGTTAGTTATAAATCATAGAAAATAAAATGTATATAAATATTAAATAATAAGTTAAGTATGACCATACCATCATTTTGCTTATTTAAAGTATTTTGCATGGTTTTTGTAAGTAACATCGTATATATGTGCAAGGAATTTCTGGTCACTGGGTAAAAGTGACCGTCATTGTTCGGTCAAAATGTTGCCATAGACATTGAAAGCCAGAAGTCCTTGTATTGTAATATTTAAATAAAAAAAAATAAAAATCTGGTGTGACACATTCACACGACCTTTACAGAGTTTTGTTTTATGGGGGTATTTACTTGCTTACAACAAATTTCACATATAACTGAAAATATTATATCTGGGTTTTATCCGTCTCAGGATGCATATTTCTATTATTCCTGACAGGTTTGTAGTAATGGTATCATCAAGTTCTTGTTTACTTTGGACGATGGATGAGAATAATAGAAAAAAACCTATTAGGAATAATAGAAATGTGCATCATCCTACGACGGATAAAATATCAGATGTTTATCCAGCACTGCTGACCCATCTATATATTGAAAAGATAAATATTGCATCCGAAATACAATACAAAAGTCGTACTTTTGGCAAACCGATTGTTTTCAAACACAGTTTTTTAGCCACACATTAAAATATTATTATTATTATTATTATTATTATTATTATTATTATTATTATTATTATTATTATTATTATTATTAAGGGCCATCATTGACGATGATGGGCACAATCGCCTCTTTCTCCCATTTCCTTTTCTTAAATGACGGCATCGAATACAAGCGATTAGTGTAGCTAGTCACTCGAGGAAGTGATTAGAATGCCACTGCAGCTTTGCCAAAAATAAAATACATATACAAAATGCAATAAAATGTAATAAAATATTATAATAAAAATATTATATATAATATATTATAATCTACAATCCGTCTCACACTCTGATGTAGTTAGTTATAAATCATAGAAAATAAAATGCATATGAATATTAAATAATAATAAGTTAAGTGTGGCCATACCATCATTTTACGTATTTAAAATGCATATGGTTTTCGTAACTTCGTATGTGTGAAAGGAAATTCTGGCCACTGGGTAAAAGTGGCCCTCACTTTTTTAAATTACTACTTTTAAAATATTATATAAAAAACATTATAATAAAAAAAAAAAATCTGGTGTGAAACACTCACACAACTTTCTCTTACTCCAGTTCTCAAAATTATAATTGACAAATTGTACAGTTTGTGTACCAAATTTAATGAAATTCGTCGAAAACTGAAAAAACTGTTCAGTAAAAGCGCACTTCCGGTTTACTAATTTTCTTGAAACTCGGAATTTCAGCCATCTATTTATTTCTAACTAATTATGTTTGGATGATAGAATTGTATAATGAACTAGGATAGCACTTTGAAAATCTAACCCCACCCCTCCCCTAAAAGTGCTCTTAAAAAAAGAAATTTCCCAGAGAAATGTTTTAGATAAAAGTTGTAGATCTTTGCATGTTTAGTTTATATGCGAAGTTTCAAAAAAATCGTCAGAGCCATTTTTGAGAAAATTGCGAAAAAGTGAATAAATCATTTAGTAAAGTGGTAAAGTAAACGCACTTCCGGTTATCCGTTTTTTTTTTCAAACTCGGAATTTCAACAACATATTTAATTCTAATTAACATTATTTAGATGGCAGAATTGTCTAATAAACTGAAATAGCACTTTAGATGGAAACCTAACCCCACCCCTCCCCAAAAGTGCCCTTCAATGCATTTTCCCGGAGAAATGTTTCTAATAAAAGTTGTAGCTCTTTGTATGTGTGGTTGATGTTTAAAGTTTAAAGAAAATCGTCGGAGCCATTTTTGAGAAAATCGCAAAAAAGTAAAAAATCCAACTAGTAAAGTGGTACTTCCGGTTGAGGAATTTTTACAGATAACGTACAGTCAGATCCCATGGTGACCTAAACGGAATATCAAGTTTCAACTTTCTACGATTTTTCGTTTTTGAGCTATGCTGTTCACCATACATACACACACACACACACACACACACACAGACCATTTGCTAAAAACCACTTTTTTGGACTCAGGGGACCTCAAAACGGATATTTCCGGTGAAAACTCGATATCGAAAATTTGACACGATTACAATACTTCCTCTTACTAGGAGTAAGAGAAAGTAAAAATATAATAAATACAGAAACGAGTGTATCAACTAAATTTGCTCTGTACAAGTCTCTGTTAATCACACTGTTTTGACTAAAACATCCTGATGATGGGCGAACGCCCGATACCGGTCGATGACCAACCACAAAAAGAAGTAGGCTATCACGAAAACTAACTCTGAAAATACAGAAACCTTTGGTGTCGCTACCAGCCAGTCAGCTAAGACGCACTTGTACTGGCATCGCAGCAGGTCTGTCAGCGCTGCCAGCAGCTTAAAACTAGAAAAAATTATATGAGATCGGATACCTTACATTCAAATGCCAGCAGTGTAGCTAGTCACTCGATTAAGTGCCCCGATTACGTATTGCATTGTTGTTTAACATCCACAATTTTGACAAAGAAAAGTTTATGATCGGAATACAAAATAGACCTGCAATATGGGAATGAAACTGTAATCGTGAGTTAAAGAAGAAACGCTGGGAAAAGTGTGGTGGAAATTTCTGGAGGAGAGAACTTGACGGCTGAGGAGAGAATAAGAGTATCTCTTCTTTCCAAGTCACCCCTGCATATAAACGTCAACTCATCGAAGGATTTCACTGACATTCTCACGCAAACGGTCCATGTCTGCTGCGATCTGCAACGAAAAAAGGATGGACCCTTATCAGTCTCTTTCCTCCCATTCCCTTTTCTTAAATGACGGCATCGAATATACCAGCGATTATTAATAACTGTTTAACATCTATTATGAGAATGACAGAACCTACCATTTTAGTTGTAGCGTCTAGAGTGGCAGAATCTGCAAATGCCAAAAGAGCTGCCAGCAGAGCTGCCGTGACCTCCTAGTCTGATACCGGCTATAATTAGACGACCCTATATATTAAAGTGACACTTTAGAGGGAAAGCCTAACGTCACCCCTCTCTCCGGGAACACCTCTTAAATGATTTTTTTTATAGAAAAAATTTACAAATAATAATTGTAGCTCATTCTATTGATCATTTGATATATAAAGCTTAATGGAAAATCGTTGGAGCCATTCTCCAAAAAAGAAGTCGAAAAAAACCTGAAAAAATCTGTTCATTTAAAAGGTACATCTAGTCGTCCAATTTTTGACCAAAATCTTTTTCTGATTCAGGGAACTTCAAACAGGAATTTCCCATGGTCTTTTTTTATTTTTATTTTATTTTATTTATTTATTTATTTATTTATTTAAGGCGTCTCAACGTCTGTGGTCATTTGCGCCGGAGCCTTCTCAGTGCACTGCCCGGTGATGGACAGTGTTCTCCCGTTACAAACAACACTGTCCATCACCGGACAGTGAGCTGTAGGGGCTCCTAGGAAGGGAAAATCTAAGTGTAGCACGGCTGGATTCGAACCCGTGATCTCCGCGTTACTAGTCCAGCGCGCTACCACTGAGCTAATCCCTTCCCTAGCCCATGAAGTCTCAATTTCAAAAAATTTGGCACTATTAAGAGAAAATTAAAAATGTCTTAATATTTAAAAGATTTATTTAAAAGAAAAAAAAGAATGACGGAAAATTTATTTTAAACAACTTAAAATCTATTGTTATATCCATTGTTAAATCTATTGTTTATTAAGTCTACTGTTTTGCGGAATATGGCGAACTTTCAGGGCGGAAATAGACGAGTGGGATAGACTTGCCTTAAGTTAATAAAGTTTTAACTAGTTATTAAATAATCAACTTTAAGAGCTGATGAAATAATAGTTAGTGAAACAAAACAGTTTTTGTGTTTAGCATTATTAGTATGAGAAATAAGATATAATGCCCCTAAAATGTAGTATTGATTTTAAAGTTCATCTCAGTGTATTGTAAATGTAAATATTTGCCATTGTTAAATAGGTCAAAGTTTATTAGAATAAACAATGGGTTTCTTCTTCTCGTGTTATTTTGTTATAAATTATTTTGTAAACTTTCTTATTTCTTAAGAAATATTTTTATTTATTTATTTATTTTTCAAGTATATGCCTACTTTCTTTTCTTCATTGAGAGATTATACAATACACTGGACTGGGTTTTTTTTTTTTCTAAATCAAGTCTTCAATAAAATACAATATTTTTTTGAATATTCCGAATATGTTCAGATATTTTTAGCGCAGTTGATCCCTCGTTGCATATGTTTAGGTATGTGTGAACATAATAATTCTAAGACAAAAAATCACGAGGTACACAATTACTTTTGATATTCAGTTTTGGTAACAGCTGGGAATCCACCACAAACTGTTTGTTTAATTTGAAGAGTTTCTAAAGTTATTCCTAGATTTTCTTGAACACGGGTTTAAATTGTAACTTATAAAGGAATATATGATAACATCTGGGATTGGCATTTATCAGTCATTGGCATGGTTCTTTTTTTCTTGGTTCTGAAACAGCGGTTTCTTTTCCGTTTATTTTAATTAGAAAATTAAATTAATAATCAATAATTCTAGCTCAAAAACCCATCTCATTTTATTTTTTTTACTTTCTCTTACTCCTCTAGTAAGAGGAAGTATTGTAATCGTGTCAAATTTTCTATATCGAGTTTTCACCGGAAATATCCGTTTTGTGGTCCCCTGAGTCCAAAAAAGTGGTTTTTAGCAAATAGTATGTGTGTGTGTGTGTGTGATATGAATAGCACAGCTCAAAAACAAAAAACCGTAGTAAGTTGAAACTTGATATTCCGTTTAGGTATCCACCATGGCATCTGATAGTGGGTCATCTGTCAAAATTCCTCAACCGGAAGTACCGCTTTATTTGTTTATTTTTTTGTTTTTACTTTTTTGCGTTTTTCTCAAAATTGGCTTCGACGAGTTTTTTCAAGCATGATATATCAACTACACGTATAAACAGCTACAACTTTTATTTGAAATGTTTCTCTGGGAAAATTCATTTAAGGGCAGTTATGGAGGAAGGCTGGGGTTAGGTTTTCATCTAAAGTGCTATTTCAGTTTATTAAACAATTCTATCATCTAAATAATGTTAATTAAAATTGAATATGTTGTTGAAATTCCCGAGTTTCAAAAAATTCGGATAACCGGAAGTGCGTTTTTCATTACCACTTTACTAAATGGTTTTTTTCACATTTTCACGATTTTCTCAAAAGTGTTTCTGACGATTTTCCTGAAACTTCTTACAGAAACTAAACACAATACAATGATCTACAACTGTTATTTAAAACGTTTTTCTGGGAAAAATTTATTTAAGGACCCTTTTGGAGATATAAAGGGTGTCCCAAAAGGTACTTTACAACTTCACAACGCAATAACTTGAATTGTAATTGATGTACAGAAACTAACTTCTAATGCTCCATCTCATAAAGTTTTTTCCCTTGTTTAGTCCACTTCAATATGCGCACCTCTTGTGGCACGTACGATATCTAATCGGTATTCAACTTCCATCCACACTCGCCGTAACATGTGTTCATCAACAGTGGCAATGGCATCGGTGATTCTGTTCTTCAGATCGTTGATATCATTGACAGGAGTACGATAAACTTTGTCTTTAACGTAACCCCAGAGAAAAAAGTCTAAGGGTGTCATGTCAGGGGACCTAGGAGGCCAGGAAATGGGGCCACCTCTTCCAATCCAACGTTGCGGAAAGGTGACGTCCAGGACCTCTCTCACGTTAAGAGCCCAATGTGGTGGTGCACCATCTTGCTGAAAAAAGACTGTTGGTTGTCGATCAGCTAATTGAGGTATCAGATACATCTGCAGCATGTCAAGGTAATTGGTACCATTAACTGTGTTTTCTGCAAAAAAAAATGGTCCAATAATGCGATCAATCATGACACAACACCACACATTAACTTTGGGGCTATCACGCACCACATGTCTCAAAGCATGTGGGTTTACTGACCCCCAGATGCGGACATTGTGTGTATTGACTCTTCCACACACATGAAAAGTCGATTCATCGGAGAAAGCCACATTATTAAGGAAATTGTTATCCTCTTCCACACGTGTCAGAATTTCCACAGCAAATTGCATGCGCTTCGGTCTATCATTTGGCTCAAGTGCCTGCAGTAATTGCAGACGAAATGGGTACAACTGAAGACGTTTTCGGAATACCCTGTGCACTGTTGTGCGAGGGATTTGCAGTTCCTGTGAGGCCCTTCGAATCGACTTCTGTGGCGAACGCTGGAAAGCTACACGTATGCGTTCGACGTCTGCATCACTCGTTCCGGGCCGGCCAGTATGAGGCTTTACATCAACACAGCCTGTCTCCATGAAGTTGTTGTACCACTTTCTTATTGATGGTCGAGAGGGTGGATTCTTGTTAAATCGTATCCTGAAGTTTCTCTGTGTTCTGAATGTCAGATCTGGTTTCAATAAACCACTTCACACATTGTGCCTTTTCTTGTGGGGACGCCATTATTCTTATTCTTGTTTCCTGTTATCTGAAACACGAGGGGAAAAAAACTTTATGAGATGGAGCATTAGATAAACTAAAGTTATTTTCTGTACATCAATTACAATTCAAGTTATTGCATTGTGAAGTTGTAAAGTACCTTTTGGGACAACCTTTATGTGTTTCAATTACTTTTATCAGGAAACTTTCGTTTTGTATTTTTATTTACTTACTATTGTAACATATCTGTAACAATGTTGTTTAACGTCAATTCCTTCTGTATGTTTTCGGGCCATAACAGATGTACAAATAAATAAATAAATAAATAAATAAATAAATAAATATAATTCTGTTAAGAGGAGTAAGAAAAAGTCGTGTGATTATTTCACTCCAGATTTTCCCCTTTATATTTTGTGATATTAAGTTTGTTTCGTTAATGGTGAATCGTAATAATTAATATTATTTTATTATTATAAATTAAGCAATATTATGCTTATCTCTGAAAGGTATTATACTAAAATCCTAGATTATATTTGGGATAATGTAATTTATACTGAATACAGTCGCTACAGCAAGCAAGATTACACCAAATTTTGATTCCTATAATAATAATACCTTTCGGCGGGATGTAATACATCTTCAAAAATAGTAGTATCATTTTTACAAACAAATCTTACTAAGTTACTGTTTAAAAAGATTTTACAGTAACATACTTTTGATCAAGTTTAGTTTGCTTGCAAACTATAACTAGTTTTCTATGGTTGGAAGATTTTTGTAATAATACCCTGTTGAGAAGACCATAAAGGCCAGGTAGAGTTAGGGCTTGGCCAGCGGTAAATTTACAGTTGTTTCAACTAAAAGTATGTATTTAAATATTTGAGGGCAATTTAATTTTTTCATATTTCTTTTTTCCGTTTTTTGTCATGAAAATTGTTTCGGTATAAAATGATGTTTTGTTTACTAATTATACATATTTACATATTTTGTGGCCTTAAAACTTTAATTTTTACAAGAGACTTTCTATATTTATACATCATCCTAGTAAGAGGAAGTCTTGTAATCGTGTCAAATTTTCGATATCGAGTTTTCACCGGAAATATCCGTTATGAAGTTCCCTGAGTCGTCCAAAAAAGTGTTTTTTTTTTGGCAAATGGTCTCTCTGTGTGTTTATGTGAACAGCATAGCTCAAAAACGAAAAACCTTACAAAGTTGAAACTTGATATTACGTTTAGGTATCAGCAGTGGGTCAAAATTTCTCAACCAGAAGTACCATTTTACTTTTTTTTTCTTTTTATTTTTGCGTTTTTCTCCAAACGATTTGGTTCCGACGATTTTCTTCAAACTTGGTATATCAACCACACTACAAACAGCTACAACTTTTATTTGAAATGTTTCTCTGGGAAAATTCATTTAAGAGCAGTTATGGAGGAAGGTTGGGGTTAGGTTTTCATCTAAAATGCTATTTCAGTTTATTAATCAATTCTATCATCTAAATAATGTTAATTAAAATTGAATATGTTGTTGAAATTCTGAGTTTCAAAAAAATCTGGTAACCGGAAGTGCTTTTACATTACCACTTTACTAAATGATTTTTTCGCGATTTTCTAAAAAATGTCTCCGACGATTTTCTTGAAACTCCGTATATAAACTAAACATACAAAGATCTACAACTTTTATTTGAAACATTTCTCTGGAAAAATTCATTTAAGGGCACTTTTGGAGGTGGGGTGGAGTTATGTTTTTTTGTAAAGTGCTATCATAATTGATTATACAATTCTATGAGCCACACAGAAGTAATCAGAAATAAATAGATGGCCAAAATTCTGAGTTTCAAGAAAATTAGTAAACCGGAAGTGCGCTTTTACTGGACAGTTTTTTTCAGTTTTCTACGAATTTCATTAAAGTTGGTATACAAATGATAAAATTTGTCAATTATAATTCTGAGAACTGGAGTAAGAGAAAGTTGTGTGAGTGTTTCACACCAGATTTTTTTTTGAAATAGTATCGAGAGTCTTTCATTCACTTCAGGGAAATAAAAGTATTGCGCTTTATTGCTTCAGAGCAGTTTTTACAAATTTTTCACGAGTATCCAGTGTTTAACTAGTAACGTTTTATTTACCCGGTTAATTATACTATTGACTTTCTCTTATTCCTGGTTTGTAGTCTCTCCGAATTCGAAAAAAAAAATTTTAGCGAATGGCATGTGTGTGTGAGTATGTGTGTTAAAAAGAGTGAGAGTGAGATAGAACAAATATCTGAAAAACTAAAAATCGCAGGAAGCTCAAACTATATTACGTCTTGGTATTCCCACCGCATCCGACACGAAAGTTTCGGGTAAAAGCCATCAACCGGAAATGTTACTTCACTAAATCATTTTTCACGTTTTTTTAGAAAATAGCTGCAACGATTTTTCTCCTGTTTCGTATGCTATTTACACATACAAATACCTAAATGTATCACTTTTATTTGATACATTTTCCGAAGAAAATGTTTTGGAGGGTTCTTGTAAACAGTAACGTAAAAATTTTTATTATTATTATTTCCGGTACGCCAATATCTATAGTCATTAGCTTCTGGAAGCTTCTCAGTGCACTGGCGGTTTGCGGAGAGTGTTCCCTCATTTTCAGACAATACTGTCCATCACCGTGTACAGTGAGCTGTAGAGAGAGGCTCCTAGGAAGAGAAAAATCTATGTGTTCATAACACTGCTGGAATCGAACCCGTGACCTCTGAGTCATAAAACATTCCATTGAAGTACTATTTCAATTCAGTTTATGGTTCTACCACCGATACATTAAAAGAATTACTGGAACTCCAAATTTGAAGCAAATCTGCTAACCGGAAGTATTTAATTTTTTTTTTTTTTAAATTACGTTAAAAATAGCTAAAACCAGATTTTCTTTAAATTTGAATGTAAACCTATTATTTATATTTTAAACAATAAATAAATAAAGTTTTTGTTGTGGTGGTTGGTTCCGCAGAGCTGGAAAGCATCAGAGACATTTTCCGTGGTAGCCTGCTTCATTTTGTGGTCATCGACCGGTTTCGGGCGTTCGCCCATCTTCAGGATGCGTTTTTCAGACAGTGTGCCAACACAGACTCGTACAGAGTCACTCGAGTGTGAAACTAAGTCTCTGTACGAGTCTTGTTGGCACACTGTCTGAAAAACGCATCCTGAAGATGGGCGAACGCCCGAAACCGGTCGATGACCACAAAATGAAGCAGGCTACCACGGAAAATGTCTCTGAAAATAAAGTTCTAATAGTTTTTGCAGTGGAATTTAAACGTCAAATAAATAGGATTAGTTCAATGTTATTGGCGCCCTCTTCACTTCGCTACCTGAGCGAGTTTGGTAGGTTTATGCCCTTCCCCCACCGCCACCAGTGATTCACACCAGATTATTTTATTATTTTTTTTTTTTGTTGAAAACGGTATACATGATTTTTTTTTAAATATTTTTACTTTCTCTTACTCCTAGTAAGCGGAAGTATTGTAATCGTGTCAAATTTTTGATATTAAGTTTTCTCCGGAAATATTCGTTTTGAGGTCCCCTGAGTCCAAAAAAGTGGTCTTTAGTAAAAGGTGTGTGTGTGTGTGTGTGTGTGTGTGTGTGTATATTCATGTATGTATGTATGTGAACAGCATAGCTCAAAAACGAAAAATCGTAGAAAGTTCGAACTTGATATTCCGTTTAGTTATCACCATGGGATCCGACAGTGGATCATCTGTCAAAATTCCTCAACCGGAACTACCACTTTACCAGTTGTTTTTTGTTTTACGTTTTTGTGATTTTCTTCAAATCAACTGCGCATACTAACAACTACAACTTTTATTTGAAACATTTCTCCTTAAGGAAAATTCATTTAAGGGCACTTTCTGGGGGGGGGGGGGGCTTTTTTTTCATCTAAAATGTTATTTCAGTTTATTAGACAATTCTGCTATCCTAAATCATGTTAATTAGAATTAAATATGTTGTTGAAATTCCGAGTTTCAAAAAAATCGGATAACCGGAAGTGCGTTTACTTTACCACTTTACTAAATGATTTTTTTTCACTTATTCGCGATTTTCTCAAAAATGGCGTCGACGATTTTCTTGAAACTTTTTTATATAAACTACGCATACAAAGATCTACAACTTTTACTTCAAACATTTCTCTAGAAAAATTCATTTAAGGGCAATTTTAGGGAAGGAGTGGGGGGTTATGTTTTTCTTTACATTGCTATCATAGTTGATTATACAATTCTATCATCCAAACAAAATTAATTAGAAATATATAGATGGCCAAAATTCCAAGTTTCAAGAAAATTAGTAAACCGGAAGTGCGCTTTTACTGAACACCTTTTTTACTTTTCGACGAATTTCGTTATATTTGGTACACAAACTATAACCTTTGTCAATTATAATTTTGTGAACAGGAGTAAGAGAAAGTTGTGTGAGTGTTTCACACGAGACTTTTTTTTTTTTCTGAAAACTGTATCAATGATTTGTCTTTATTTTATTTTTTTTTTTTTATAAGTTCCGGACATAACAGTATAATGGGTATGATAAAGGACAGAAAATTGTTTGGTTTAGATGAATAAAGGTAGAAGTGAAGTCGGACACACTGTATAATTTAAAAGCAACACTGACTGCCTGGACTATACACTAAAATATATAGAATGGTAGTGAGAGGTAAAGGTTGATGACGCGTAGTGACTGCTGTATAAACTCTGTTATATGACCTCCTGAATACTCTTTCGCCACTCTATTTAAGCAGTTTCTCCCACTCTAGTCTGAGAGTGTGGCCCTGTCATTTTTGTGGCTCTCTCTCTCTCTCTCTCTCTCTGCTATTATGGATACCTCACTTTGGATGCTATTACAAATAGGTCTGTAATTTTTCAATTTTGTTTTTCCATGTATCATTATTGTATAAATAATTTTGCGGTTCCGTAGTTCGGGAAAAATGTTATAATTGTTAGTGTTGAATCAGTGGAGTTGGTAGAAAAATATAATAAATACTAAGAGTGTAAAATAAATAATTGTAGTAAGGCGGTAAGATCAAATAATTCCAAAAGTTAATTATTAAAAATAAATTCAGTTTTGAAATGATTTATGAAAATATAATTTCTCTTGAATTATAATATCTGGAAATGTATTTAATATTTAATAAAAATAACAACTGTTTATATTATAAATAAATTATTATAATCAGATTAATAAAGACAACACCACTAAAATACATCATAATTACATTTTAAATAGAATTCAATTAATTCCAATGTACAATATTAGAGAATTTATAATGAAAATAAGAATAAAGATTATTTTTATAATAAAACAATTTATTATTCCATAATTATGGAAAGATGATATTATGACTTGTGAAAAAGGATATTTTAAGATAAAATATTTTCTTTTTAAAAATATTAAGTTAGTTTTCTTTCTTTTCCTCTTCAAGAAAGATTCTTTTTACAAAGGATAGTTATTGCTATGGCCCGGGTAGCGAATTCTCTCTATAGTATTTCATTCGCTGTAATATAACGGTGCTAAAGAAGAAAAGAGATCATTCTTTCTTGTTCAGCATGTCTACCCTATTAGATAGAAGAAGAAGAAGAAGGTGTACCGTCCCAACTGTCCAAACTTCCTTGCACGTTCTCTTCTATGAGTCATGGCTTTAATTCTATCATTTTTCT
This sequence comes from Triatoma infestans, assembly GCA_011037195.1. Classification (NCBI taxonomy): domain Eukaryota; kingdom Metazoa; phylum Arthropoda; class Insecta; order Hemiptera; family Reduviidae; genus Triatoma; species Triatoma infestans. The sequence continues at coordinate 35,534 of JAAEAF010009673.1, forward strand.
TTAACTTTTTTTTTTATTTTTTTAAAGAAATTGATTCGTTCATAGTAAAAAAAAAAAAAAATACAAATTCACTAATATTTCTGAGAATTTTCTTGCGTAAAAAATAATAGTGAATATTTCTAAAGCTGTCATGACATCATCGTCTATGACGTCATCCTTTTTTATTACTCAAAATAATTTAGCTTTACTTCATTTAATTTTTTTTTTTTTTTTTTTACTTCCTCTTGTCTTGTCTTTGTTATTATCGATATAATTTGATAATAGTTTTTGGTCATTTGGACACAGAATGTAGGGAAATTGAAAAGTGAAGCGTGTTTTCGTGCACATTTAAGGCAACCCTAAATGTCCCCCCCCCCCCAATCATTCATTATCCATTTTTTTTTGTATGACGTTTTTTTGTGATTTTGTGAAAGTGAGAAATTTAAATATTAATAAATTTTAACATACTTTTTTACTTTTTCTTTTTGTAAAAAAAAAAAATAAAAAAAAAAAAAATTGAAAGCTGATACATTTTTATAAATGTTTAGATATTTGTCATATGTAAATTATTTCGAATAACGGAACTTTCACAATGTGGGAACATATATATATATTCCTTTAGTGTGAGAAAGGCCGCCGGACTGTTACAACAATAAAAGTCTGGTTAACAATTCTAGACAGTGTACTGTCCTACAAAACTCCTCTATGTCCAAACAATTAGTGCCCCTAACTCGATATGATTGAATAATCATCACACTAATCACATTTGTTTAAAAAAAAAAAAAAAAAAAATCTGGAGTGAAACACTCACACAACTTTCTATTATTCCAGTTTTCAAAATTGAAATTGACAAATTTTTAACGTTAGTGTACCATATTTAATGTGAAATTCATCAAAGTTCGTCGAAATTCTTCGAAAACTGAAAAAAACTGTTTAGTAAAAGGGCACTTCCGGTTTACTAATTTTCTAGAAACTCGGAATTTTGGCCATTTATTTATTTCTAATTAATTTTGTTTAAATGGTAGAATTGTATGAATCAACTATGATAGCACTTTATAGAAAAACATAATCCCTCCCCTTCCCCAAAAGTCCCCTTAAGTGGCATTATTAGGAGAAATATTTCAAATAAACCGTTGTAGCTCTTTATATGTATAGTACCCATAACTACTTTAAAGAAAATCGTTGGTGCCGTTTTCGACAAAATACCAGAAAACTTGGAAAATACAATTCAGTGAAAACGCATTCCCGATCATCCGATTTTTTTTTCCAAACTCGGCATTTCAACAGTATATTTAATTTTAATTAATATTATTTATACGACAGAATTGTATTATAATAAACTGAAATAGCACTTTATGAAGTAAAAAAAAAAAAAAAAAAAAAAAAGCTAGTACAGTGGTACTTCCGGTTGAGGAATTTTGACAGACGGAATATCAAGTTTGGCTATGCTGTTCACATAGACATAGACACCATTTGCTAAAAATAACTTTTTTGGACTCAGGGGAGCTCAAAACGGATATTTCCGGTGAAAGCTCGATATCGAAAATTTTCCACGATTATAATACGTACTTCCTCTTTTACTAGTATTATGAGAAAGTAAAAAATTATCGCTTCATAAATTTACATTTTCCTCCTTCCTTATATTATTTGATACATTAAGCTGTTCTGCAGGTTTTAACCTTTTAACCTACAAAGGGCGAAATAACAGGCCATTGTGATATTTTTACTGTTGCGAATGAGATAACATTTTAATGTAAGTCCGCCAATTTTGTATTTCATAATTAAAATTTTGCAAAAACCCATTTTTTTTTTTTTTTTTTTTTTTTTGGCGCATCAACTACTGTGGTTATTAGCGCCCCCCAAATCATTATTTACTTTCTCATACTTAACGCCGCTCGATCTGGGATGACACATGCTGCTAACCTGGTTGGCTTCTTGCACAACACCTTGCTGAACAAGGCGGGGAAGAGCCCCAGGTTCTGAACCTTTCCACACGTCCCCACTTATATCATCAATCTGGTCGACGAGGGGGAGTGTGGATTTATTGTTATGTCATCCCCTTAATTGCCACAAGTAATTTGAATATAATTCACGACGAGTAAAAGTACTTTGGGTTGCATCAATATTTTCATTCTTATTTTTATGTACACTTTAGCTACATAATCTATTCCGAGGAGGCTATTTACTATAAAACTAGTTGGGGTGTGCAGTACTTTCAACAAATGTTCCTGCACCCCCTAAAATGAACTAATCCTAAATTGAACTTAAACCTAGTGGGGTTGAAATACTTTTATAAAATTTCCTTCAACCCCAGGATAAAAAACCTAATCTATACATTCACACTAACATTCATGAAATACAATACATTTACGCTAATCAATACATTCACGCCAATAAATACATTCACTCCAATAAATACATTCACGCCAATAAATACATTCACGCCAATAAATACATTCACGCCAATAAATATATTCACACCAATAAATATATTCACGCCAATAAATACATTCACACCAATAAATACATTCATGCCAATAAACACATTCATCCTACATATTCGTACAAAGGGAAAGTACGGATTTTTTTTGGGAGTTAGACAGTACTAAAGTCTAAAAATAAACTTAAGTGAGAACAAATGTATAAATAAAAGAATTTACATGAAAAAGAGAAGACATTACTTAGATTTTCCCAAGCATTGGATGGGCTCCAATTACTTCCCTCTAAACTAACAGTTCGGCAAGTTATACGGTTCCGGCAAGGAGTCACAACTACTAACTCTAGTATTTATCTATCTATTAGAGGTTGAAAAGTGCAAAAGCCGAAGTGGTTTCGACTGTTTAGCGCCAGATTTATTTTCTCTCTCTACTTAAAGCGGCCCGGCCCCTACACGGTCAATAATATTGACAATATCAGTATTGACAATACAACCATCAATCCTCGTGCTAATCACTCTCAATATTTCACTACCTTACACGGCAAATATTATTGTCAATACTTTTGCTCAGTACTTATTACTTCTGCCGCTAGGAGAGTGAATCTACGTGGTTTTACTCGGTTATTTGCTGTTTTTTTCCCCCTTCCAAAATATGAATAATCGTACAAAAGCTTGCATAGCTATTATTTTGGCGCTTGGCACTACTCGTCAAGTGAAACGCAAACACTAGATGAAAAAGAATGGTTGAAGAAAGAGAGATGAATATTCTTATTTAGTACGTCTGAAAGAAATCAGCCTCTGCGATGTTGAAGATTTCAAGAACTACTTTCGAATGGATGAACCTATCTTTTAACAAACTGTTACAGATGATTGAACCATTTTTGAAAAGAAAGGACAGAAATATGAGAGAAAGTAATAAGTGTTAGGGAAAGATTAGCCTTATCCCTGAGGTACTTGGCCACAGGAAGAAATTTTGAAGACGAAGTTTTCTGCCCTAATGTCGTCAACAACTATCAGCAAAGCTATAATAGAAATCTGTGAAATCTTTATATATGTCCTACAAGACTTCGAAAAAAAATTACAATCACTTTAAAAAAATGTATGAATTGAAGTTTTTTATTTTAATTCACAAATCTTTCCCAAGAACCTCCCTCCACTGGATCTGTTTTAAACTGAACTATAATGAAGGGACTTTTGTTTGAAATTTTTTTTGTAGCATTTTAAAAAATTTGACACGATTATAATACTTCCTGTTACTAGGAGTAAGAGCTCCATTAGCCCCCCAAAAAAAACATCCGACGGATTTCATTAAATTTGTTACACTAACTATGAATACAGAGATTTAGCATTTTTGTTCGAAATTTTTTGCCCGAGAATCTTCATTTAAAGAAGTTTTTTTGGGGGCTAATGGAGCTCTTACTCCTAGTAACAGGAAGTATTATAATCGTGTCAAATTTGCGATAACGAGTTTTTATCGGATATATCCGTTTTGAGGTCTCCTAAGTCCAAAAAAAGAGTTTTTATGAAATGAATATGTATGTAAACAACATAGCTCAAAAACGAAAAATCGTAGAAAGTTCAAACTTGATATGCCGTTTAAGTATCACCATGGGATCCGACAGTGAGTCATCTGTCAAAATTCCTCAACCGGTAGTACAACTTTACTAGTTTTTTACTATTTTGCGATTTTCTCAAAAATAGCTACGACGATTTTCTTAAAAATTTGGTACTTCAAGTACATATACAAAGAGCTACAACTTTTATTTAAAACTTTTCTCCGGGAAAATTCATTGAAGGGCAATTTTGGTGAAGGGATGGGGTTAGATTTTCCTTTAAAGTACTTCTTTAGTTATTATACATTTCTGCCATTTAAATAATATTAATTAGAATTAAATATGTTGTTGAGATTCTGAGTTTGAAAAAAAAAAATCAAATGACCGAAAATGCGCTTTTTTTTTATTGAAATCTATTTTTCAGTTTTCTGGTATTTTCTCGAAAACGGCTTCCAACGATAATGATGTGATACTGTACATACGAGTATAAAGAGCTACAACTTTTATTTGAAACATTTCTCCTGATAATGTCATTTAAGAAGGCTTTTGGGGGGAAGGGTGGGGTTACGTTTTTTTTCTAAAGTGCTATCATTCTACCAGCCAAACAAAATTAATTAGAAATAAATAGATGGCCATAATTCCGAGTTTCAAGAAAATTAATAAACCGGAAGTGCGCTTTAACTAAATAGTTCTCCAGTTTTTTTGACGAACTCTGATGAATTTCACATTAAATGTGGTGTACACTAGCGTTAAAAATTTGTCAATTTTGAAAACTAGAGTAAGAGAAAGTTGTATGTGAGACTTTCATACTAGATTTCTTTATTTATTTTATTTTTGCCCTTTTATCACGAAAACAGCTTCCGGAGATTATAATTAAATCTGATTCGCTAATGACAGATTTTTATACAAATCTATCCAAATTTTTTTTTTTTTTTTTTTTCTTTATTTAGCCATTTACAATCTGTATATAGATACATACAATAAGTAAATATGTTGATGAGATTACAGAGGCGTGAAAAGTAGGAGGAGAGAAACTACCCAGTGGTAGCACTCTCTACGGGATACCAGCTACTGATCAGTCCCGAAGGAAATCTCGGGGCCACTGACGGTCCAGTCGGCGTGGTGGTTTGTCAGGGATGGTAGTGGAGGCGAGAGATTGTACGAAAGGATTAGAGCAGTGAGAGAGAGCAGTGTGAAATTTATTATATTTAGTCTTGGCGAGTTGTTGTACGAAAGCAATGTTGAGGACGTTATGGAGAGTTAGGTTTGTAACGTAAAAAGGTGCGTCTACTATCTGTCGGAGTAGTTTTGATTGAAACGTCTGTATAGTCCGTATGTTGGTCGGTTTGGCTGCTCTAGTCCGTAAGTCCACATAGGTTTTAATATAGTATTGTATATTAGTCTCTTCAGTTCAGTGGGTAGTTTAGAGCGTCTTCCGATAAGTCGGTAGAAAAGTTTGGCCCGTTTAGTCAGTGCTTGTCTTTTAAGTCGTGTGTGTGGGTTCCATGTAAGTCGTTTGTCTATGAAGAGTCCAAGGTAGCGCACCAGGTCGGCAGAAGGAAGAGAGTTATTGTTAAAATAGACAGCAGGACAGGAGCCCCGCCGGAGAGTAAACGTGGCGGGTTGGGATTTTCGTGGGTTCATTTTAATTCTCCACTTTTTTGCCCATGTTTCTATCAGATGTAAGTGTGTCTGTAACTTGTGTGATGCTGATGTTGGGTTTATGCTAGAAGCTAGTATGGCTGTGTCGTCTGCATATGTACATAGTAGTGTGGACGGATGTGTGGGTATATCGGATGTGTATACAGTGTACAGTACTGGGCCAAGAATACTCCCCTGCGGCACCCCGCCGCTCCCACTGATGAGAAAGAAGAAATTGCTGAGCCGGTACTGACCTGGAAAAATCTGTCTGAGAGATATGAGCGTAGAATAAGGAAGTAAGTGAATGGGAGAGCCAAATTTAAAATTGAATTTATGAGAGTCCTATTAAACATTAAATGCCAGGAAATTCATTTAGAACTTGGACAAACTGTAGATATTAACTTCAGGAAATCTGATTAAAGTTATTTTAGTTTTTTTTAAAATGCTTCGGTAAAACGTATTGTTCTACAAGATATAGACAAAAGCGTATAGAGAGCTACTGTTAATCCATATTTACCAATTAATACTGAATATAATTATTAATAAGATCGAACGTTTTGTCAATTCATCTTTTTACGATAATATTTATTATATTATGAGATAAAAGTATTAAATATATTTTTCCAGTATCTTGATCGTCACTTTAAATTCTTATCATGTACTCTATCTAGAAAAGTGCTTGCAAATACGACCATCCTCTCTCTATATATATAGTGCTATTTGAAATTCTAACACCGTACATAGTTGTTCTCCAATTCTGTCTCTCTCTTTAAGTTCCTGTTGTAACCCTATTTTCTTGTACATATGGTATCTTTTTGCTTGCTGTTCTACATTAGAACACAGTTCTCACCTTTATAATGACATTTTCTACTTTAATATGGAAATCCTGTAGAAAACATTTGTGTACATTACCATGTTTTTCAGTGAAATGTCGTTTTTTTGTGTACTTAAATATATTTACAGATTTTTACATTTGCTTAGTGTTAAAAAAAAAAAAACTGGTGTGAAACACTCACACAACTTTTTCTTACTCCAGTTCTCAAAATTATAATTGACTAATTTTATAGTTTGTGTACCAAATTTTAATGGAAAAAAGTGTTCAGTTAAAGCGCACTCACTTCCGGTTTACTAATTTTCTTGAAACTAGAGATTTTGGCCATCCATTTATTTCTAATTAATTTTGTTCGGATGATAGAATTATATAAATCCAACTATGATAGCACTTTAGAAAGAAACATAACCCCATCCCTCCTCCTAAAAGTGCCCTTAAATGAATTTTCCCAGAGAAAGGTTTCAAATAAAAGTTATAGCTCTTTGTATGTGTAGTTGATACATAAAGTTTGAATAAAATCGTTGGAGCCATTTTTGAGAAAAACCGCAAAAAAGTAAAAAAAAAAAAAAAAAAAAAACCTAGTAAAGTGGTATTTCCGGTTGAGAAATTTTGAGAAATAACGTACAGTCAGATCCCATGGTGGTCTGATACCTAAACGAGTATCAAGTTTCAACTTTCTACGGTTTTTAAGCTATGCTGTTCACATACACACACACACACACACTATTTGCTAAAAACCGCTTTTTTTGGACTTAGGGATCTCAAAACGGATATTTCCGGTGAAACTCGATATCGAAAGTTTGACACAATTTCAATACTTCCTCTTCTCCTTACTAGGAGTGAGTAAGAGTATAGGATCGTGTCGTAATTGAATTAAACATTTTTAATTTGCTCAGTATATTCTTCAAAGAAAAACTTTTAAGCATAGGAAGGAAGAGTAGGTGAAATTTTGGACTTCTCACTAGGGTAGGAATTAGCTCAGTGGTTAGCGTACTGAACTTCTACGCGGAAGTCTCGGGTTCGAGTCCAGTTGTTGCTGCCTTTAGATTTTTTTTCTTCCTAGCAGTCTCTTACAGCTCAGTGTCCGGTGATGGACAGTGTTGTCTGTAATGAGAGAATACTATCTAAAGGCCGGCAGTGCACTGAGAAGGCTCCGGGCGCCATTCGCCTTAGATGTTGTACGCCTTAAATTAAAAAAAAAAAATAATAAACAAAATCTTGCTTTTGTAAATATTATGTTCATATCCATTTTGTTTCTTAAATAGAGTTTTCATAGAAATACATGTATTCAGTTCCGCCCCTGTAAGTGCATTCATGCGCGAAGCCCAAATTTGATATCGCCAGAAAAGTTTCGGTGAAAAACCAGCAACTCGAATTGCTACTTTTACAGAATTATTTTTTTGGTTCAGTTTTTCGCGATTTTCTCACAAATTATTTCTCTAACCATTTTCTTTAAATATTGTATATATTCTATGTGTACACATATATGCCTATCACTTTTATTTGAAAGCTTTTTCTAGGAAAAAAATAGATTTTTTTTGAAGTTTCTACGGTAGAGCCAACAACTTAAGTTTTTCTCTGTAACATAATATATGGATTCTAACTTCTATTTAATAATGAGATGAATTATTTTGGAAGGTTTGCCAGAATTCTGGAAACTTTCAACAAAATCGGTTAACCGGGGAAGAGCGGACTTTTATTGAGTTTTTCGGCATTTTCTCCAAAATGGTTGCTACGATATCTTCTCCTCCTTTAAACTTAATATGCTAGATTGCACACATGTGGAAGTTCACATTTGTTTGTAAAATTTTTCTGGTTAAATTGATTTTAAGTGGTTTCTGTGGAATCTGTGATATTTCAAGGTTTTTTTTTTTGGGGGGGGGGGGGGGGTATCCATGTTATTGACGACGCTATTTTCTGAAGTAAAGTGTAAATATATATATAATGATTCCTCCCTGGTGCTGACCAGCTTACACCACTGATTTATGTTCGAGTAAGTAAGTGAGTAAAAATTCCCATTTTGAAGAAAATATATCCATTTTCTATTTCAATCCTGCAACAAGAGAAAATTTTGTTGGAATATTTCACACAGAATTTCTACTTTTTTTTTTTTTTTTTTTTTTTTTTTTTTTTTTTTTTTTTTGTTTTTTTTAATGAAGTTGTTTAATGTTGCGTTATAGTTGTTCATTCTTTTGAAAAAATGAACTCTCAGGATGCCGTTATAAGGTAATTGTTTTTTCTTGATTGGCCGCGAACTAGGCCTTCTCCTTAGCCGTCTCTCTCGCTCTCTCTCTCTCTCTCTCTCTCTCTCTCTCTCTCTCACTCCTTCACTATCCCTCCGTCTGTCTGTTTTGTGGCTACTAAAGATTGGCCAAACTTATTATTATAACTGAATAATATTTCATGAAGAAAAGGATATTATAGTAGCTATTTTGTTGTTGTAATCGACGTATTATATTTTGAGGTGCGTTTTTTTTTTAAATTTTTAAGTTAAAGTGGTTTAAAATTACCGTAAAATATTTTTTAAAATTTTCTAAATTGACCTCAGTAATAAAACCTAAAATAGTTGTTTGTTGTGTTGATTAATCATAATATTATATGATTTTTTTTAAAACTAATTATAGAAATGAGTCTGAAAAAAAAAATTAGAAGGAAAGACAAAATAAAGATATTGCAAATTGGGGCGGGTTTAGTGTAGTGGTTTCATACTCATGTATGGACTTGTAAGTGGGAGGTCACCAGTTCGAATACCGTATACTGCTAGATTTTATTTAATTCAAAAAATTGTTTATGTGCTTCCGCCTCATCTAATTTAGTAGTTAGACGTCAAACCAATCTACAAAAAAAAAAAAAAATATATTTAAAAAGGAGAAATGAAAAAATTAATTGCAAAATCAAAACTAAGTTGACTTGTAGAGAGCAAAGTCAAATAGGTTTTTAAGAATTGCAATAATATTTTTACTTTCTCTTAGTCCTAGTAAGAGGAAGTATTGTAATCGTGTCAAATTTTCGATATCGAGTTTACACCGGAAATATCCGTTTGGTGGTCCCCTGAGTCCAAAAAAGTGGTTTTTAGCAAATGGTCTGTCTGTGTGTGTGTATGTGATGAACAGCATAGCTCAAAAACGAAAAATCGTAGAAAGTTCAAACTTGATATTACGTTTAGGTATCACCATGGGATCTGACGGTGCGTTATGTGTCAATATTCCTCAACCGGAAGTACCACTTTACTAGTTGTTTTTTTTACGTTTTTGCCATTTTCTCAAAAATGGCTCCGAAGATTTTCTTTAAACTTGCTATATCAACTACACATACAAAGAGCTACAACTTTTATTTGAAACATTCCGGGTAAATTCATTTAAGGGTCTTTTGGGGGAGGAGTGAGGTTAGGTTTTCCTCTAAAATGCTATTTCAGATTACTACACAATTCTATCTTCTAAATAATATTAATTAGAATTAAATATGCTGTTGAAATTCCGAGTTTGAAAAAAATCAGATAACCGGAAGTGCGTTTTTTACTGAAATTAATTTTCAGTTTCTGGTATTTTCTCGAAAATGTCTCCAACGATTTTCTTTAAACCAGCGTTGTTAACTATACATATAAAGAGCTACAACTTTTATTTGAAACTTTTCCCCTGATAAATTCATTTAAGGGGACTTTTGGGGGAGGGGGGTTATGTTTTTCATTAAAATGCTATCACAGTTGATTATACAATTCTGTCATCCAAATTGAAATAACTAGAAATTAATATATGACCCAAATTCCGAGTTTCAAGGAAATTAGTAAACCGGACAGTTTTACTGGACAGTGTTTTCACTTTTCGACGATTTCATTAAATTTGGTACACTAACTATAAAATTTGTCAATTATAATTTTGAGTACTGGAGTAAGAGAAAGTTGTGTGAGTGTTTCACACCAGATTTTTTTTAAATGAAAATAACTTGACAAAAAATATGAAATGAAATTTTAAATTGAGTTGTAAATCTTTTAAATTTGAATGATATGTTTTCGAAGAAAAAGAAGGAAACAGAAGTAGTTTTTCCTCGTTACTTAAGCCAATTAGAACAACATTTCCATTTTTTTTTTTTTTTGTAGCAATTAGTCAAATTTTGGTTTATTGTATAAATAAAAAAATTAGATGAAACACTCACACAGTTTTATAACATAAAATTTTTTTTTTTAAACCTCAAATTTCCCCCCGTTTATCGTAAGATAAATAAATATAAAGATGGTTTGGGGGTAAGTATCAACATTACCACACCAGGTATTTGAAGAAATGATTATATTGTCAGAAAAGGATATCAATGCTGAAAAATGATTATATTTTCAGTGATTGAGATCAGAAAAGCATGTCACTAAGATTGAACCAACTTCGCATGCAATAAAAAATTTAATGCCACAAGTTCTGCAGTTCTACTTTCATTTTGGGGGGGGGGGGGTCAAATGAAACTAAAAGTTGCAAGTAGTCATTTTCAAGAAAAATCCAAAATACTCAAAAAAACCTATTCTATCAGTTAATCGATTTTCATCTAATTTGGAATTCCAGCAATACTTCAAATATATTAATATTATGCAATTGTTAGAACCATACATTCATTATAATTAAAGTGTTATTTTTTGAAAGAGGGGAAATAAAATCAAGATTGCTATATGGGAGTGTGACATGGACGCTCTCAAAAAAGATGTTTTCCAGTAAATTAAAGTCGCTTAAAATGGATTTCTGGAGAAAGTCGACGGCTTTAGAATGTCCGGGCGAAAGATGCAAAGAAATTTGTTTAGAAGAAAAAGATAAAAATCAAGATCAGACTAATATCTAGGCGCCTGGGAGATGATGGCCTGCTGGCGTCTAGTTACAGCAGAAACAATTACGAGAGATTTGATGCTGGCAAACATCCGGAGAAGCCTGATAAAAAAAAAATATTAAATTTTTTTTTGTTAACCAAATGATTTTTTTTTTTTTTTCCTTTCACAGTGAAATTATCCTTCTAATTATCATTGTATGTAATGTCTGTTTGTGTTTTGAGAGTGATAATTAGTTTTGTTCGGGCGCCAATGACCATAGACGCGCCTTAAATTAAAAAAAAACAAAACAAAAATTAGTTTGTTCATTATTTGTAACTTAGATATTTCATGTATTAGTGTAGTTTCCTTTCTCTTTAAGAAATTTTCACTCTATCCTTTAGTTGTTATTCTTCCACAGAAATGTCCAAGGGCATATTTTCATTAAAAATTTTTGTTTTGTCCTTTATATATGAAAGTTAATGTATAATTAAAACTGTTGATGTTGACATACTTTCTAGCCGTATTTCTTTTTTTGTTTTGTAAAACTTAACAATGAACTTACTTTTATTTTGTATTTTTTAATTTTTTTTTTTTTTACTAAAGAAGATACTTTAATTATTAAGTTTACAATGTAGATTTATAATAGCATTTGAGTTTTAACTTATAAATACTTTTTTCTGTAACCGTGTATAGCAGGGATGAGCAACACGCGGCCCGCCAAGCATTTCTAAAATTGAATTTATTTTATCGACTTTCTCCCATCAATATATTGTTATAAAATTAATTATAATAAAATGGTAGTACATACTAAACCGAAACAATTTTTTGTGACGAGTTACTCACTTGTCGGCGACTTGTTTAAAAAACATGCAATACGAACGCGCCGCGTCTGTGCTTGTTTGTGTTTGCTTCTGTCACACAATCAGTCAGACTGGTAAGCTGTTAACTAGCAATTTTAGCAATTCTTGTGTTTCTTGAAAGGCGTGAGTGCAATATTTATTGTCAAAAAAGTAATATTAGATTCTTCATTATTTTGGGTGGTTATGAAATGAACCTTTTTTTCCATATTTAATTATAATAAAATGGTAGTACATACTAAACCGAAACAATTTTTTGTGACGAGTTACTCACTTGTCGGCGACTTGTTTAAACAATACGAACGCGCCGCGTCTGTGCTTGTTTGTGTTTGCTTCTGTCACACAATCAGTCAGACTGGTAAGCTGTTAACTAGCAATTTTAGCAATTCTTGTGTTTCTTGAAAGGCGTGAGTGCAATATTTATTGTCAAAAAAGTAATATTAGATTCTTCATTATTTTGGGTGGTTATGAAATGAACCTTTTTTTACAGCCAAAATTCTTATATTTATTTTTTCATTCAAATATTACAATGTTTTCTGTTCCCTTACGTTTCCGCAATCAACGTGCTGTCTTCAGAGGGATACTACAATACAGACAATTATTTTATTTATATTATAGTTTGTATCTGTTTTTATTAAAAATTTTATAAATCTTATGTGAGCCCTGAGAAATTTCCACTTTTGAGGAAAAATGCAAAGCAAATGATGTCTCTGTTCGGAAATACGTATGTTTGCGAACAATTATTTTCAACCATGAAATTAATCAAAATTGACCACCGATCAAGACTGAGTGATGCACGATTAGAAAGCTGCGTACGTGTAGCTACCTCATCAATTCCGGCTGATATTGATCATCTTGTATCGATAAAACAATGCCCAAATTTCTCATTAAAAATTTCAAGTAAATTCGTTTTTCTGTTCTTTTCTTGTTTGTTTTTATTTTGCATTAAAATTTGTATATGAAATCTTTACTTTTTTTTAAACCTTTATATTTTTTTTATTCCAATGTTTATTATAAATAAAGTTTTGTAAATTATTAATAAGTGTTACTTTATGTGCGGCCCGCCAGAAATTTTAAAATTTAAATTAACCTGTTGATTAAAAAGGTTGCTCACCCCTGGTGTATAGAATTTGATAATTATGTAAACGTACTGAGTGACATAATAGATAGATAGATAGATAATAGCTTTATTTTAGAACAGAATATTCTACATAACATATAAAAAATTAACACAATCTTATTCTTCTTTTTTGCTAATAATAATAATAATTAAAAAAATTGAACTTAGACAATCTAATTCTGGCATGGTGATACCGTCTGCCAGTAGTTCATTCTACTCATTGATTACATTTTACTCATTGATCCCGTTAGAGTTCGATACCTGCAAATTTTGTTGTTTGGTTTTTATTTTTAATTATATCAATAATTTGTTTATATTTCTTTATTTGTGTGGAGTGGTCGCTCACCTTAATTAATTAAACTCTTTTATTAAAAAAGCCCTATACTGCCACGCTTCACAATAATAATGATTTATACCTTATCTGTACTTAAAAGTCCTCGTTCGGAAGTACTCAACCCTATAAGTGGCCAATATAGGGCATACTGCCAAGAAGTGAACTCCATCCTCCTCCTCATTTAGGTTACATAATGAACACAACTGTGTTCTATTATGCATTTACCTTTTACAATTCAGATTTAGGAGTTCACTTCTACATTTCATAATTGCACTAATGCATTTTTTGGAGTGACATAATACTTTAAATCACAAGTGGCAAAAAGTAAAAAAAAAAACAGAATCTCACATGTGAAGAAAAGTAATATTATTCAACTCTAACTAGTTCGACATCTAGCGGAAATAGGCGAAAACAAAAATCTTTTTCAATACAAATCTTTAAGAAATAACGGATTTGAGACTATACTAAAGATAGCAGGTTATAAATAAGGGGATTATTTGTCTTGAATTAAAGTACATTCTCATTATTAAAAAAAACTGTTCATATTTTTTTTTATATTCACAATAGTTGAGAACCAATTTAATTAGATTACAAAAAAAAAATGAATTATTATATTAGTGTTACTCAACAAGTGAGTAAAATATTTTTACACTCTCATTCGGTTGCATACTCAATGCGCTCGAGTAGTCAGTACCTGTAATCGAGTACAAAAAGCTACTCACTGTTTCATAAATGATTATTTTCTGCAATAGTTGATTAAAGTCGATGTTATTATTAAAATCGATGGATAAAATCTCTACAGATAAAAGTTTTTTGTTTTTAATTTCAAGAGATTTTAAATTTTTTTAAAATCATTTTAGCATTAAATTAAAAAAAAACATCACTGCACTGAGATAACTCCAGGTTGCAGTGCATTATCATCGTGCATGTCAAAAAAAATTGCGTCATTCTGAAGGAGGAGCAAAATGAAGGGTTGAAATTTTCACTGTTCATTTTAAGCTAACCTAGTTAGTAAATAATAATTTCAATCATGGAAAGAATGGAACAATTAAAGAACAAATTTTAATGTGTTACATCTCTATGGTTAACAATATATTAAGGTAACTGAATGGGGGATACTTTGAATGAAGCAAGTAATCATCTACGTTCTTGTGTGGGTATGTCATCCCAGGCTAGCTGAAGTTGATATTGCAACTCTTCTACATAATTTGCCGAAGGAGAGGAACGTCTTTATTGGCTTCATATGTTATTCAAAATAGGAGTTTAATAAATCGGTAGAGTAAGGATCTTAGAAAGGTTTCCAAGAATTCTTAAAATATGAGATCCACCATTCCAGCCTAATCGAAATGTACTAGCTTCACCATGGGTAACAAAACTAGCTTAAGATCTCCTCGATTTACTGATGAGCATTGTTGTTGCGTAGATAAAGACCACAAGTGACCTGAGCCCAAGGCCTAAGATATTGCCTATCCCTGAGCATAATTTTTATGATCTCAAACGGGTGACCCATAATTGTACCGATTGCATCGTCTTCTCATTTTTATCTGATACCAAAAACTGAATTAGTCAGTGAAGATAACGGAGTTATCCCATTCATTGATCTATTGTCACGGTACCACGGCAGTCTGGTAGCCTTAGGTAATCGTAATCGTAGGTATGGTAGGGGTGAAAACAAAGCTTCGGTATAAGTTGGTAATTGTTTGATGGACACCCATGTCTCTTAAGTCGTTTATATTGGCAGTAGAGGGGCGAAATCTCTTCCTTAAATTCATTTGTAGAAGACCGGGATCATAGTTCGCGTACATGGTTGGTTCGTATTCCGAGGCTGCCCACTGACTTGGATCTCTATACTCGAAACACCAAATGATGATGTGTTATTCCAAATGATGTGTAGTTTCTTGGAAGGAGATTTTTATGTTCGTACATAAGACAATGCTCTCCCTTTTCAAAGTCTGTTTTCTGGTATCTTGACATTGTTCATGTTCAATATTATTTGCTCACAGGAAAAAAGACACACTAATTTGCGCTCTTTTAATCACTTCTCAAAAATATCTTATTTTGTTAATAATAAAACTTACTTCCTGTAATTTTATTCAATTCAAACTTAAATTTGTTTGATAAGGTATGGAATTTGATTGAATAACCAATTTTGTCTTGCTATATTTTATTTTATGTTAATTATAAATATATTCAACAAACAAACAAACAAACAAAAATGTGTTATTTTTATTCAAATGCTTTCATTATTGTGTATAAGAAAGCATTGTTGTGTTTGTTGCACATTTTTTTTTTTTATGTTAAATTTATTTTGATTACATTTTTTTAACAAAGAAAAAAGTACTTACATTTAGTAAAATAAACTGGCATTAAGACGAACAATGCGTGCGTACAATTGTCTTTTATTAATCATTATACGAAAGTGTATTAGTAGGTCAGAAATTTCTTCTTTTATCGTTCATCTCTAATTGCTATTGAAGTTACGTATAATTCTAATAAAAAAAAAAAAAAACTAGTTCATACAATATAATATTATTGTTCCAATAATTATGGAATTTATTAAGTTTATTATATTTTAATCATTAATACTGCCTAAATAATATTATTATGGTATATTACTTACCGAAACATTGACTGGATTAATATTTCGTTTGAGGATTTTTTTCTGTTTCATATTTTATTTAGTTATATAAAAGATAAGGGAAGGGATTAGCTCATTGGTAGCGTTTTGGACTAGCAATACGGAGGTTCTGGGATCGAATCCAGCTGTGCAGCCCTTAAATTTTTCTATTCCTTTAGAGCAGTGGTTCCCAAACTTTTTTGACTCATGGACCATTTTATATAGTCAAAACTTGCCCACGGACCCCTCCCCCTCCCCGAAGTGAAAAAGGTACATAAATGGATAGTATAAAAATTACAAATTTAAAAAAACATTTTGTTGCAGAAGTATTTATTGAAATTATAACTATGTTTAAAATTAAAAAAAATTAATGACTTGGATGAACGTGATGAGATGTTATGAGAGTATTTATGTCCGGCTCAATGTTTGTGAGTAGCAACCGTAAATCCCCGCGAGCACTAATTTCTAGTCGGTTTCTTTTTTTTGTGATGAGGTTCATAAGGCACTGAATCTAGTTCTACCAAATAGGAAGACGCGGAAGCAGTCAACAACTTCTGTACAATAACCCATAATGCAGGATATAAAATTGGGATCTGTTTTTGTATCCAGAATTTGTGGTATCCTTGTTCAAACATTGGTTTAAGTTCTTCATTTGTGGATATTTCAATAAGCTGCACCTGTATTAGTATGGATTCATCTGTGTTTGGGATCTGAGTTTGTCCACGCGCAAAAGGTTCAACACCCAGTCGGAAATATCCATGTGAAGAATATCTTCAACAAATCTTTGGTTCAGGTCTGCATGAAGAGCCGTTAAGGGTTGACAGTAAACAAGCAAATCTTCATCTCTATTTTGCAATTTCGAAAGATTTTGAAACTGAGAACATTCTCCTCTTCCCAAGTTTTGTTTGTACAGAAAAGTTTTGCAACAAACGCAGATATTATGCTTTTAGTTTTGATTAAATTTAATTGGTCACCTTGTAGTTTCAAATTAGTTTCGTTAAATTTGGCAAATAAATCAGTCATATAGGCTATGTCACTTTTTGAGTTAATTAAATTGTGTCGCAAATCATTGTCTTTGCTTTCCAGGAATTCCAACACTGAATCAAAGAGCGCATAAAATCGATTTAAACATGCACTTTTAGATAACCAACGTACTTCTGTATGAAGTAGTAAACGATTATAGTCTTCGTCATTTTCCAAACAAAGTTGAGCAAATAATCTCTCATTGAAGGCATTCCTTTTGATTTTATTAACTGCTCTAATGACATAATCTAGTGATCCATGCAAACGTTCACTAAGATTTTTTGCGACTAAATGATATCGATAAATGACATAATGTACTGAAAATACATTCGGTGCAGCTTGTTTTAAGTATGCCAGAAAGCCTCGGTATCTTCCTACCGAGTTGTACAATACTGCTAATTTCAATAATAATAAAAATGGATCACAATTTTATTATTTTATATTAAACCTTGCGCGGACACCATGACGTTGTTCAGGGACCCCCAAATCAATTTTAATTTTCCACGGACCCCCTGAATGATACCGGGGACCCCTGGGGGTCCGTAGGGACCACTTTGGGAACCACTGCTTTAGAGCTTCTACAGCTCACTGCCCGGTGATGGAGAGTGTTGTCTGCAACGAGAGAATACTATCCAGAGGCCGACATTGCACAGTTAAGGCTTCGATCGCCAATGGCCATAGATGTTGTGACACGCCTTAAATTGAAAAAAATAAATAAATAAATATTAGTTATGGTGGTTGGTTCCGCAGAGCTGGAAAGCATCAGAGACATTTTCCGTGGTAGCCTGCTTCATTTTGGCGTTCGCCCATCTTCAGGATGCGTTTTTCAGACAGTGTGGCAACAAAAACTTGCACAGTGCAAATTCAGTTTACACACTCAGCATCACCATGAGTAAACTGAATAGTTTACCAAGTTCACCATGAACTAAACTAAACCTAGTTTAGTAAACTGAAAATAGAGTATGTAAACTGAATTTGCTCTGGGCAAGTCTCTGTTGTCACACTGTCTGAAAAACGCATCCTAAAGATGGACGAACGCCCGAAACCGGTCGATGACGACAAAATGAAGCAGGCTACCACGGAAAATGTCTCTGATGCTGTAATAAATAAATAAAACTCATCATTTCTATCCTTCAGTAATTATATTGTTTTACTTTACATTTTTCTTACTGGAAGGAAGTATTTCGATCGTGACAAAATTTTAAAATTTGAGTTTTCACCGGAAATACATGTTTTGAGATCTCCTGAGTTTGCTTTTTATAAGATGGTGTGTGTGTTTTATATGGGGGGGGGGTCAACATATGGCAGAGTAAGGAGCCACTCCTCTTCTCTATCAAGGTTCATTGCATTATTGGGGTTTCAAGGTGTAACAAATTCTGAAGAAAGGCTCATTGGAATATGGGAGAAATGTCGGTTTTTTCCGCAAACCACCGACGACGTGGTCTCAACCCGGAAACTGAAGTGCTTTTCATAAAAATGACCGCAGAAACCTAAAATATCATATTTATGCTGTTCTTATTCAAACATACTTACGTACTGACGTACTATTTTGTGAATAATATTTTCCCTTCCTCATGGACCTCTAAATTTAGAATTTTTGTATTTTTCTTGCTTCGTAATAAAAGAAAAAAGGTCATTTCTATTCTTTTTTTAATTTTCTTAGGTTCGGGCACCCATTTTGATTGTCCCATTGTTGAAAATTTTCAGTGAATTATATAATGGATGTGTTAGGTGGAGAGAATTTAGATCTGGTTGATGATATAAGAAGAAGACTTGGTTAACACTGGTTAACTAATATATTAATTAAGTGATACAGATTGCCTGGACTTTTCAATTAAGAAATGTTTTAAGGTAGAGCGGTATGAAAGTGACACGTAGTGAATGGATGTATTGAACTGAATTCATCTGTGTTCTTATGGACTGTCCGTCGCTATATTTATCAGTTTCTCCTGCTTCAGTCCGAGAGAGTGGTTTTGAGTTTTGCTCTTTACTCTCTTTGGTTGCTGAGCTTCTCTTTGGTTTCTCAAGTGTACAATTATATATAGTAAGGTAGTAGAAGAGTAGAAGTTAGTAGAGTAGTCTATATTCATTCTTGATTATCGACAGCCATACTCAATTAAAAGCTAATTTGTTAATCCTAACAATTCCAATAATATAATCGCATCATGGATTTCGTTGGCGAATAAAATGAAACGCTTCAAATCGTATGTTTACTTTAAAATCGAAAACACTAAATAAAAGAAAATAATTGCAGAAGTGGGATTCAAAAAAAAAAAAAAAAAAAAAAAAAAGGAACACTAGTGACATGGTCTGGCTGGTTTCCTCAGCCAATAAAAAATATTAAAATATTAAATAAAATTATTATTATTGTTTTTTTTTTAAATTTGAAAAACTTTCTATAATCCACGATTTCTCTTAAATACAAACCAAAAAACGTAGTGTAAATATTAAAGAAAAGATAAAAAAAAAAGTGGTTTGTGAAAGGACAAAAAATCAAACCCAAAAAACAAGTTTTTATAGAATAATTTCCATAATAATTTATTGTATCCTTTTTTTTTTTTTTTAATTTAAGGCATGTCATTGGTCAATTGCGCACAATAAGGTTCATTCTCGCCCGGAGCCTTCTCAGAACACTGCCGGCCTCCTGATACTGCTACAGACAACACTGTCCATCACCGGACAGTGAGCTGTAGAAGCTCCTAGAAAGAAAAAAAACCTATTGTACACCTTATTAAGTGTTTTTATTAATGCATAATTTAAAAAAAAAAAAATATTAATAAAAAAGAAAATGGTGTGTGAAACAGTGGCAGATTTTTTTATACTGTTCTTAGTACAATGACACATAAACGGACAAATTGTCTTAAATATAAAGATAGAGAGAAGATAAGTATCAATTCAGCCATGTAATAATAGAAGTGATTACATCATAGTGCAGAAGAGAGCGCCAATAATGTGGAAACA